>SCLF01033505.1:0-12258 GCA_004367975.1 Mesochordaeus erythrocephalus
ATATTGTTCTAGATCCTAAACTAAAAAACGAGAATATTATTATTATTCATTTTAGTTTGGGGTATTGTGTTCTTCCGTTTGTTATTTTGTATAAAATAGTTAACCCACCCACCCCGTTTATTGGTCTTGATTTTGTTTTTTTGCTACATAGTAACCATAAACGATTTCCCTATACATAACTACTAATACTACTTTAATAGGAGCTACTTCAAAAAGCGGTATTTTAGATGATACATGACTTAGACTTAGTAACCCTTATAATATATTATTTAGGAAAATTTTTTATGTTATAATGAGTCGCTATATAGGTTAGACATTACTATTATCATTGGTGAGGTCTCTCGGTAATCTATGACAAATGAGAATAAGAACAACTATCAATAGCCCATGCTTACGGCCTAAAGTGTACAGATAATATTCTCGCTTTAAGTCCCCTCTTATACTGTTAAAAGAGGGTCGTAAGATTAGTAATTTTAACACTAATTCTTATTCTGGCTAATAAGTGTACAGAGATCTTTCTCTCGCTTCCTGATAACATCTTCAACGATCAGGCTAAGCCATATACGCATCGATGCGATAATTATGTGTTCCTTTAAACACGCATGCGTTTAGTTATTAATTCTACGCATATTTAAACGTATTACTGAAATTGTTGTATAATACGTATCATGACGTTTTACACGCTTAATGTAGGTATATTCTTAACTTATCTCAATGATAACAAGAATCGAACATTTTGCGAAAAGGGATGTTTTCTGCGCCAATGGATTATTGCGAATCGCATGAGTCTCGGACACATTGAATCAATCTGTGGAGACCTAGGCTACTATTTACTGCGATACATTAAGTACGTGTGCCAAATGCTACGCTTTAAATGCTACTTTTTATATCCCTGTTAAAAATGTTAGTTACGCAGGCTGAAGTTGAATTACACTTTCTGTCAGCTTTAGTGGAAATAATTTTAAGTCGTTTTGAATATAATTATAAATTGTTATTTTAGTTCATGAGTTGAAACTGCAGAACTACCACATCAAAGGGCAATATTTGCGCGTTGCCTGTAAGCTAAGCCTCCTCAGAGCAAAAGGAGCCAAGGACTCGGTTGATAAGACTCTTATGATAAAATATGGCGTTGCTAATCGTTAACAGTCATAATTATTACCTCTATTAACCGATAGTTAGTTGGGATCGAACTTCTATACTTCGACCTGTGATTATATATACATCACTGCATAACTGAATTTAGACGTATAAAGGTCGAGGACAATGTCAATACTTTTTGCCACCTATCAAACCGATGGTTCAGCCGTTTGACAAATAAAAGTTTTGACCTGTTTCCTAAAATAAACTGCTTAACACAAGTCTAATTAATAAATGATATATAATTCAATGAATTTTATTATTGTTGTTTGACAACACGTTAAGTGGCGAAGTTTTGAGGGAAAACAACGTCTTCGGTGCAAGTAGTGGTTATAGCGCAGTCGAACGATACCAAATAAGTGTCCAGGTCTTTTCGTTCATTGAGGATAGCGTCCACAGCCGGAAACTGTATTTCAGCATTGCGTTTGAACCTTACAGGTCGAGTAATCCCTTGAGCGTATAAATACCCAGTTAAAAACCCATCCGCTCGGTGTAATATGACACGATTCAGGATTGGCTCGCGGCCAACAAATTGGTTGCCATATTCCACCAAATCGGTGGCTTCCCACGGGCTTAAGCGGTTAATTTGGGCTCCGAAACTGCGTAATATTGACTCGTAAATTTCTGGAGTGAAAAAATATGTAAGCTAAATTATGACAAAGCGTACCGTGCTAGAACTTACCTACTGGGGTCAAGTTGTCAATATACGATGGACTGTAGATGCATTCCATCTCCTCCGGCTCGCTGTCCGAGAGGAAAGTGTCTCGCATCGAGAATTCACTTATGCCAATGCTTAACTCTGAGCTACTTGAGCTGTGATTGCTCTCTTCCCGGGATCGAGGACGATAAGGAGGTAGCGAGGACATGGTTCCTTCTAAATTACGGAAACTCGATAATTGAAAGTTAAATGAAAACTATTGAAATTTTGCTAAAGAAGTATACTGATAAAGCGAGAATATGATGACTACTTTATGTTCTAAACTGTGTCTTTTCAGGCAATGAATGGACAGGGTAATTAAGTACTTTACTAAATTCGCTGGCTGCGAGATCGACTCAATGAATGATGGTAGCGTTTTCGAGTGATCGTTACGTGGATCTGTTCCTCCATCTGTATAACTGGAACGCCATACTTGTCGGCAACATAATCTATATACTCTTGGATCCACCCGTCCTCAGCTATGTAGTCGTTAAATTCTAGCGCGCGCTGATCTTGTACAACACTACTTATATAGCTATCATCCCGGCAGACCATGCCAACAAATGCTGAAGTTTATGGTTAAACGGATTTCAGCGTAAAGGCGTTTTCGGGTCAATAATGATAATATACTATAAGCGGGTGAAAAAATATTACGATGTTATATCGATTTAACTATATTTATAGTCAGATTAACATAAGCGGCGCTCATTTTTGATATAGTAAGCTGCGCCGATATATTGGGTGTATATATACACGTAGCGCACTATATAAGTTTGAGGAAATATCATCTAGGATAGCCGTATACGGCATTCTTCCCGTGCTAGTAAGAATACGAACTAAAGATGATTATATGATTCTGTAGTTCTCATATACCGTAATTTTCAAGTTGATGACGCAAAATAATATAAAATCCGCGAAATCATCGAAGCGGTTAAAATGGCGTGTGTATCATAAAAGGTATAATTTATTGATTTGTAAATTTACCTATAAAAATCTCATACTGTTTGAAAGTCATCTCGGCACAATTTAAAATCCAGTCGAACACCCTAACTCCATCAGGGTCTCGCGTGACCGGAAGTAGGTTCTCCCTCATATCCATCCTCTTGAGATATGACGCAGGGCCCTCGTAGACGATCTTTGAATTGTTGTCTTGGCGGGTAGCAAGGGCAACAAGAGCCTATAATGATAAAGTTGAAATATCTCGGGATATTTAATATGTCGTATTATATAACAATTATTAGTCTACTTTTAGTCTACTAGACATGTGCCCACGCACTTCTCGTGTTACCCTATATATATAAGAAAATTAGGGCACTTACCGGCAGTAGATCTGCGAGCAGCCCTCTGCTCGTTCCTAGCTGCATCCGGATAATAGGTCGACCTGCAAACCGCCGCTCATGAAGGGACAGCAAATCCCCTTGGAATATATCGCTTATAAATAAGAGATGGAAAGGTAAATTACCGGCGGGAATTGAGGGTAAATCAGTCGGTCTGACCACCCCATTTGTGATGAACGGTCGTAAATACTTAGACACGTTGGATTTGTAAGGCGCTTGTGCCATAATTTCGAAAGCAAGACACTGAATAAGTTATTGTTCACTATACCATAAAATTTATTCAGTATTATAACAAGCGAAAAAATCTTTTTCGAATTATGTGCCTAACTGAATCACTAAGAGAGTTAATTATAGGCAATCATTGCAAAAATAAGCTAGTGTACAGATTATGGACTTATATGCTATTCTCGCAAGTGTGCTGTTAACGCTAAACTCGAAATAATCAGCACTTGTCTTATAAGGTATCGTTTAAGAAACAAAAAACCAGAATGGATATAATGATCCAAAAGTGAAAGATTTATAGAACCTATTACAGTGTCTTCTATAAAGTCACGTTGCTCAGTTAGTGTATTATATAAACTAAGGGGTTAATAAAGCTATGCATACCGAAGCTAACTACGCTTCGAAATTCATAAAATTCTTTCATATGAATATAAAACTTAAATGATCGATTCGCAGATTAGTTTACCAAATTAATTCTTGCCAAACTACTTGTTTCACTAACCACTCTGATGTTTGAACGAAGTGAAAAGTCTGGTTTTCTGGAAACTAAAAAACCGCCAAGTGTGGGCTATCAATGTCTTTAATTCTAATTATTGAAACTAAATGGCATAAGATCATTCAAGTACTACTTGAACTGAAATGAAAATGCTGATCATATAAAGACAAGATGCGAAGCGGCTAAATTCTAGGCAAAAAATTTTTTAGAAAAATTAATTGCGTGTTATTAACCAATGAGTTGAAAATAATTAAAATTGGCTAAAAAGGTTAATACCTTGAAGAAGGAAGTCACACCCTTACGGTGCCCCTCTATGAAGGCCGATCGGCACGGACAATCGCCAGGTGAATTGCCCCGGTATTTACGACATCCAAAATATTTCCCAACGTCAGCCTTACAATACGTCCGTGCAGAGTTCCGCCGTCCTAGTATAAACTGTACAAGGCCACACTCGTTTGCGTCGTTAGCCACCCGCGAACGGCTATCGAAAACAAGAGCGCCATAAGAATGGTACACGTCTTTTGATGGTTTTTGAATAGTCTCAAAATGTGCAGAAATAACAACTTATCGCGAAACCATTTCCTGCGGAATGAGAAAACCAGACGCTGGGAAGTGTAGAGTATGACGTACTATTGGTAGGGAACATTCTTTTCTCCTTTGTTCCATGAATGACCTTCCAGTAAGGCATGAATGGAACGGTGTCTTTCTCCCCCCAATACTCGATGGCCAAAGTGTCCTTGGGATATCCTAAAATATGTATATAAATGAAAGAAAACTGCCCTCATATATGATCAGGGTAGAAAAATGCCTGATATTAAAGCCAAATTAGCTCCAAAGTCATTATGTATATAATACTAATGAAATAGTTTGGATATTAACGGTGTAATAAAAATATCACGGATTTTTAACCAAAAAGTGATTTATGTAGCTAGTGAATAGCGATTACCAAAATCTATGTGTTTGTCAGTGAATAGTATTAATGGTACCGACCGCTGACTGCAAAATAGATAATAATCAAACATTTCTTAAATCTATATACTATAAATTATAGATCCAAATTTCTAAAATCAGTGAACTTTACCTTCGTGGATCTTAATAAAATAGCTTTTGGGGAGAAGCCGTATCACCCGTTGCCCTTGCTCCATCTTGGCCCCGGCGAAATGCAATTGTTCCGAATTAAGGGTCATTTTTAAAGTCGTATTATCTCATTTTTTTACTCCACTTCATGAAGTGCTGGATATATGCCCAAAAGCTCCTGCTAAAGCGAAATAGGGAGGAAATTCGCCCACTAGCGCCCGTTTCTTATCATGATAAGATGGTTAGCAGGTCGGTCTAGTGAAAAATTTATTGACAAACACGATATAAAATGGTTAATACAAGACGCAAGCTGGGTCAAAAAGCTCGATTAATTCCGGCTCGAAAGCATGCTATCAACCGCCCGCTACGAAAGACTTGGGTAAGTTGATCTTCATAGTTATTGATCATTGAAATATCAGTCTTTGAAAAATTAAGGAATAGGATAAATAATAATCCTCCTTGCCATAAAATAAATTAGTAGCTAAATGGTCGGTCAGATCGTTGTGGATATTGATATTTGTTATTAGAAGTAGAAATTTGTGTTATAGAGCGTAAAGTAATACGTCTTCATCAGGCGTGTAAGTGAAGTAAGAATAGGAATATATATTAGGAGAAAATATGTTTGAATATAATTTAGCTGAAGAAAACTCTTTCGTTTTTGACTAGAAAAAATCTTGTATAGTAATAGTTTCTTGTGCTGAGTGTCAGCGAAAAATATAGATAATTAGCTTCCCATTACAATAGTCATGAAATGCTCATCAATAATAATTAGAACTAAGGGTAGGCTTGGGTTTTTTGAAAAAACTAATGATATTTTAAGATTTAACATTCTAGGTATCAATGTTCGCAATGATCTGTTAGGTCATTGAAAAAACGTCAAAGTTCCGAATCGGCGGGCTAGGTTAAACTATGCAGTAAGATAATACCAACCGGAATTGGTCAAGAAAAGTGATAAACAACTGTATAGAAAATAATATCGTTGTGACATAAGTTGTATGAATGATTTCATAAAAACTATGGTGTTCGATGTATGATATACTTGAGCGCGTTGTTTTAAGCGGTAACTATC
The DNA here is from genome assembly GCA_004367975.1 of Mesochordaeus erythrocephalus. NCBI lineage: Eukaryota > Metazoa > Chordata > Appendicularia > Copelata > Oikopleuridae > Mesochordaeus > Mesochordaeus erythrocephalus. The sequence goes on from SCLF01033505.1 coordinate 6,036, forward strand.
CCGCTAAATAGATATGTAAATCTATCACTGATTAACTTGTGACCTAGCTTCAAATTAAAGAGCCATCACTACTGGAATACCAACGGTATGATCTTACTGACAAAACATTTTCTTGGTTGAAAAAATGATACCAATAGATTAACGTATTATTAATGTTAAGACCACCCATGAAGTACTCAAGGATGACTGGCTGATTGCCGTTGAAAGGACCAAGTCATGTTTGGATGACGATTCCTCGTTCGTCGAGAATATGTTTAATGTTTTTGAAGCTTCCTTACAACTGATTCGGATCAAAGATAAAAAGGAAGTCCTACTTGACCAAATAAATGAAGGATGGGCGCGGGCCTTTTCGCTAATTAGGCCAACCTCATTGCTTATGATAAGTAATGATCCAGCTGAAAATCCAGCTAATTACCCTGAAGAGGTAACTTCTAGCTTACTTGATCTTGAAGAAGGGACAAGTATTCCAGAATGCGAGACAATTAACTCGCAGGCAACTCCACCAGCTGAATCTCTGAATAAGAATGACCAAATCTCTTCGCCGGCCATAAGTGCTCAGCACTCTGAAATCGGGTCACAAGACCACGTCAGTGACTCATTACCATCTCCACGATCATCCGGATCAATAGACGTTCTAGAGACGAATATCGACAGAGTCGTATCAGAGGAATCCGATCCTTTTACTTTTGGTATTCCTATCGAGATGACGAAATCAAAATCATCTGTGCCGGACAAAAAGAGCGCTATTAAAAAGCTTCGTACGAAATTTGGTAAAATGACTAACGAAATCACGTTAGTCCAACATGACCACGTGAGAATTGTTGACCTCCTTGGAGATATGAATAAAAAGTTTGGTGCACTAATTGAGTCATCTTCGCAAACTAGTTTGGCCAAAATTAACGGACTAGATGACAAAATGACCAAAATGACGAATGATATTGTAAAGTCGTCGAGTTTAAAATCTCCAACTGTATTCGATCCTTGGGACTTCTGCCAGATGCAATTAATCTCCACTGTAGCATACGGGGAACGATCCTTGGACCAGATTGTAGGTTTGCTAAGAATGGCGGCTTTCTTCAAAAAAGATCAACCCCACGCGAAGAAATTGAAAACTATAACTGATACAGTGGTTAGCGGTCCAAACAATTCGGAACATTGGTCTCTTAAATCTTTGCAGGCACACCTGCCGAAGGAGATTATAAACGAGCTTTTCCCGCTACGATATTGGCGGCTCGCGAAGATTATAAACTCGCACCAGATAAAATCATCTACGAAACGTGGGCGGCTAATGTTATAGACGACGATTCATCTACGTTTTTTATTGCCGAACCGAATAGCGGGAAAAGACCGAAAATTGATCATAAATTGACGGCGGAATACGCTCCAAATGCCGGGCTGAACGCGGCCATACAGAATTTTGCGCAATCTAATTCTGAAGATCAAACTGAACCAAAGCGCTCCAAGGTTAAAAGTCATGGCCAAAAGGTTACTGATATGCGCAAATATCTGGAGGATTTTAAACGCACAATTAACGAGATTCCATGATACATATTGTGATGAAAGATCAATATCTGCGGTTATTGATATAATGTGAAAATCTTTTGGATATGAAATAAATATAATCGCCGACTTTGAGTCAATAATTGAGATGTCTTTTATTCATATCAATGAGGTTCATTTGAGTCCGAAGCTTTAAATATGGGATTGCTTTGAATCAATCACCGATATTGGTTAACTTATCTACATTTGTGCGAGTAAGGGGCTTTGATCTTAAATATAATACAATTTAGGAAGTGTACTAATTACAAGGGCGAAATAATAAAATACGCCAAATTAGTAGCTAGCCGAGATGGCAAATCCTTACCGCTTTTGAGAATCGAAATATACTGGCTAAACTGAATGTTAAAAGTTAAAATATACGAGAAGAAAACGGTAATAAAAGCTTAAAATGTATTTATAAAGTTAAAAATCCATACTGATGAACTTATCGAAAATAACAGTGTCTATAAGCGCAGTTTATAAAACGGTTAAAATATACAGTTTAAAATATACCTTGCGGTTGCTCATGTTACATTTGAAAGCACATATATTTGGCGTGAAGCAAATAATTAAAGAGAAAATACTATTTGTTAGTTTCAGTATTAGTCCGATTTTCATTATTAGTACTGGTCTTGTTGGTATACTTTCGGTTAAACTTGGAACCACCATTATTACCACCATTATTACCACCATTTCTGCCGCCATTATTAGCGCCACCTCGGCCGCCACCTCTTCCATTGTTACCTTGATGACCACCACGGCCTGGCCTTCCTCTTGTAATATAGTGACATTGGGCGGTGCGGTGGTTGGTAAATTTCCCGTGGTGGGTGCAGAAATACCGACCATTCGAAGACACTCTGTTTCCAGCGGTATTTCCACGTTTTTGAAATTTCTGAGAATAAGTATGAATTATTTAGTATATCAAAATATAAACTTGCCATTGAAGTCCCTCCGGCGTTACATCGTAAATTCATTAGCCCATGTTGAGGCGAATTTTTATTACCCCACATTTTGAGGCGGGACTGGACCATGTTGCGCACCTCAAATGAGGGTAAGACTGGTAACTGAAAGTTAAAAATTAGTTCGAGTGGAACGAGGGTTCTGGATCATTTATAGCTTTTTAGAAGTTAAAATTAACGTTACTTACAATCATCGATACCATTTCGTGTCTGGTGATATTTCCTCCGTCAAGACCACTCATTTCATCCTCAAGATGTTCTTTGTAGTCTGCTATATCGCGCTTCAGCTGGCGGAAATTGAATAAATTTAAATCCTTACACTGGCCCACTATGCTGTGCATAACATCTTCCCTTCTACGCCTATGGTCAAGATTTGGGTCATTAATAATGTAATGAAAACGCCCCCCTTGGGTCTGTCGTTCGGCTAAGGACTTCTCAGACTTAGAGATGCTAGTGGTTGTTTTCTCAACCTCCATACTCAATTGACGCCACTCATTGGTCGCAGTTTTTAAGGCGCTGGGTATTGAGTCCATCATCTGGTCCAAAGGGGGGTCAAGCACTATAATAAACTTGTAATAATAAACTTGTAATATTAACTAAAATGCGAATAAGGTACTTACACAGAATTTCGCGTATAAATGCGGTTTCATCACAAGTCCAGGACGCCGTTTTCTTGTCTTTGAGGGAATTGACCTTATCAAGCATTGCTCCCATTGAATCTTTATCTTCAGTTAAAGACCGCATTAACGTCCGTTTCTCGTCACGAAAAGCAACTTGAGTTCGTAATTCTTGTTTCATTGCAAGTAAGTTATCATTAACCCCCTCGAAGGCCTAAAAATGATTTTGCTCCAAGGAAGTATATTCCATTTTCAGATATAATGTATAATCTGGTCAAGAAAGCTATTAAATAAGGCTAAAATCTATAAATTCTTACTTTTTCGTCATCGGCTATGTAGACGCGGTCAAAGGCCTGGCACTGTAATGCTCGGTTCATTTTTTCCATATCAATAAACCTCGTAACATCTTGAGTCTCATCAATTATATTATTTTCGTCTTCGAAAAATATTTAGATATAATACTAGCGAATGTTGCTTACCCATTGTAGCGAAATCTTTTTGTGACTAATAAATAAAAATATTTCAGTTACAGGTTGAGTATCTAGAATACTGAACCAAACTAGCATTCTAGAGTATAATTAAAAGTTACAAATTTATATGAATATTGAGTTAAACTTGTGTGCGTTGAACTTAAATGTCAGTGAATATGTATTAAGCTACCGGAAAACCAAGATCCTCGATGACTCCGAGATTAGGGCAACGGATTAGATTAAGCCACCTACGACAAAACCGTCGCTCGATGAGATCGTAATGGCTTTGGGATTGAAGCATTAAGCTGAGTAGTCTTATTCGCGCAAAATTATGATGTCTGAAATAGGCGTATGTTTCGCTGGGTTCAGAGTGCAACCTATAGAATAATTCCTCATTGCTACTAGCATCAGCACGTGCGCAGGGTGTAATGCAAGCTGGCCTTTTTCGATTTCCAATTAATATTCGGTGGGAGAATAAGCGCGCCGCGTCCGAGTGGTTATGGTCGAAATTGTTGTAACAATGAAGTATCATTATCGCGCGCCGAGAGGAAGGTATAATATGCTTAGAGGAGATTAGTTTGAGTATGAAATGAAAAGTCTGACCGAGAAGCATCCCTTGATGAGTGGGCGAGGAGGATAAAGGTATACGTCTTCGCCGGAGTAGTCAAAAGCTAATCCATCGATCCCAGTTGAGTCAGGATGGGCATATAGCGAATAATATCGGGGACAAATATTATTCCACGGCGCCCCGAATCCATCTATCGTAACCGGAAATAGCATTAGAATTAGAATGCGGATCTCATTGTTTAGTTTACTTTCCAAGTGGCTAATGCGCCGTGAAGGTTCATCGGCTTCCTGCTCATTAGTAGGCACCCAAACCATCTATGAATAAATGATAATGGAGAATTAACGATGCAAGGACCGAAATAATGGTTATAAAGTTACTGTTTAACGAAATATTTATTTAAAGAAGATTGATCTGCTAAAAGCGTCATCTCGAGCCACAATTTATAAAATAAACATTGCTTACTAAGCTAAAATTTATTAATAGCCTTTATAAGCTAAGATTACTGAGAAGTGTGAAGTATTATACAATACACAAGGCGGTATCCAAATCATTTAGTAAAACAGTGTCTCAGAAATTTAATGTACGATATTACTCGGGACCTATACGAGGGAGATTGAATGAAATGAACTATATTATGATATGCAAGCTCTCTTATATATTAATAATAAGTGATTTCATTATCGAGTATTCACAATAGCCATCCGGCAGTAAAAAATTCTTGACAAGGAATTCAGTTGGATAGTCAAATCGGATTTATATACGCAACATAATATCGAATATACGATGTATTCAACATGAAATGTACTATGATAGATACGAATACCTTTGAAAAAATTGGTAGCGGTATTATATTCTAATCAATGGTAACAAACTAAAATCGGGTAAATGTCTCATTATGTGCAGGAAGATATTACGAAAGCTTTGGTAACTATCGAACTTCAGTTTACCAGGCTACTTATATATATATGAGACTTAACGTTGTTCTTATATAACGTTTAAATTACAAAATGAATATCTGCATACCCGTAATTTAATGCCATGTGAAAGGCAATGTTGGAGAATTAGTCGAATTCCACGTGAAAGACGGATATCACGCGACCCAAAATTCTCCCAGGAGGACACAACAGCAGTATTATCTACCCGTAATAAAACTCTAGAGTTGTCGAACCGGGTTCCATAACTTTGAAGGGTGATGTATACCGCGTACATTTCCTTCAGGTGTATGCTTTGGCTAGCCTGTTCCTTTGTGTACCGAAAAACGCGCGACTCAAATAAATCGTAAGAGGGACTCATATTAAGTCTTAAGGCTGATCCCATCTGGCTTGAGGAGGCATCGGTATGTAATTCATAATCATGAATTTCAATAATATTATGTTTCGCGGCCAACCAAGGTCGGCATAAATTAATGTTATGAAGTCTTTGCCATATGTTAAGCTCTTCGTATAGCTCATCGATATCAATTAACCCAGTAGGGATAAAATCAAGGTTCTCCCTATAACCAAAAGCAATGATATGCGTCATTTCTCGGATAAATGCGCCCATATTCAGAACAACCACTAACCAGGAAGCACACTTCCCCTAAAAATTGTTCATCTTTGAGTATGCGTACTAGAATATCATTACTAGTTTTGTATCAAATTAAAAGTCTTGATTACAATGTCGAAAAATGAGGAAAGCAGTCCGATAAGTAGTATATATTAATATCGATAATAATATAAGCCAATCAATCATATCTTCTAGATAACTAGGTGTTATAAATCTTATAAAAAACCCTAATAGTTGAAGAAGACCAAAATAATATAGGCTAAGTATGAAGATTTTACTATGTAAATTATGCTCGAATTTTATACCCTAGATGTGTGACGCTCGGGGCTTTTTAAGCGGAGAATAAGCTACTCAGATAATTTCAGTAACAACTCGTGCTTTAAATTATACACTAAATGTCCAGGCGCGTTTGATAGCACTCCCGCTTGTTCTTACATTATTCGACTGTGTATATCGAGTTCAGGCCTCATCGAGGGTAAATTGTATTTAACATTTTGCATGCACAAAACATTATTGCAAAAGTGA
>SCLF01033616.1:0-12252 GCA_004367975.1 Mesochordaeus erythrocephalus
CAGAATGAAAATCTTAATTAAGTATTCTATTATAATATTAATTCCATTATAATTCCATTATGAATTCCTTCGTATTACAAAATAACGGAGAAAATATTTAGTACTATGACCGAAGCATATATTTTCAAAATAGAAATACCATAAGATTACTACTGTCCGAATTTATACTCATGCAAATTTTTAAAGCGAAGTCATGTATGGTTTTGGAGATACTTGGGTGGGCGTAACTATCAAGAGGCGAAGGTGAGTTTGAGAGAGGATGAACTTGGAGTCGAGATGAGTCATCAATCCACTAACATTATTGAGAGATCCACACCAGTTGGTTTTCGTTTCCGATTTTCTACATTGTATTTCTCTGAAATTTTGCACGAATAAAGACGGTGCCCATGTCGATATAATAGTATTTTCATTTTCAAAATATCTCCTTGGATTTTGCTACAATAATAGTTTTAGTCCAAAAACTTCGATTTTAGTGAAAGTCAAATATTCTGCTAAATCATTTAAATGTAGTATAATGTGCCCAATATCGGTAAAAACCTTTTATATCCCTGACCACTTCGTTATCAGTCGTCTTCCAATTGGCTCTCCCATAGCAACAGGCTATTTTCTGGGAAATTGATGGAACGAACCAAGGATGAAAATGCCATTGTTGTCGAAATATAGGCTATTATATGCACGGACACTTACCTTACGTTTTTAATCGGGTTTAGGAATGCTAACTTTTATCCGAGGTGTGAACCAGTAGTTTCTCGAATTTTAACCATAACCGTACACTGAATCACTGCGAAATTTTGCATGCCTAAAGAGTAACTGATTTCCTATCTCGTTTCAAAATATCTCGTTTGGATTTAACACAGTAGCGTCTAAACTGAGCGTTGTTAAACTGAATTCCATTTTAATGCCGGATTTTTAGTTTGTTTTCAATTAAAAAATACTGTACCTCAAAATCATGAGCATACAATAACTTTTAGCAACTTTCAGTAGAGTAATGGCCCGAAAACTGAATATCCTATTTATATTTCTCTCTTCGAGAGAACGCTAAGAAACATATTTTGGCCTGCTGGACGTAGAAAATACAGCATTTGGCGTATTAAACTACCTGCCGGAAAAATTCTAAGTGACGGCGTCTTATTTTAATTACGAAAATCCATTTGCGGCTGAGAAAATGGCTTAGAAAACTGTGAAAACCGTTGTGTTAAAACTAAAATAGATATTTAAAAAAGAGATGTGTCATAAATCGGAAAAGCTATGCAAAAGGATACAATATGACAAGTGGAGGTCCTGTAACAAATAATTCCTAACGGTAAATACTCAAAGTGCGATGTGTAGTAATATGACAGTGAATATGCTCTCTCGATATATATTGGATAACTCCAAACAACTCTAATCACTAAACATAGAGTAATCACTGAATAATATAGATAATGAATAATATACAGATAACATATGTTTGCTTCGTTGATTCTTGTAATATTTAATAAAACAAATTATAAGATTAAACTGTTCTTAATAATATACACCTTAACTTCTCCCAATCAAAAGTCTATGTACAGTTAATGCAGTTTTATTTGCAGGCCGCTCTACTATCTTCTTCCTGCACGTATAATACAATTTTACCACCAATCAGCTTTTCCCTATTGTTTTCCCTTACCAGTTACATTTCCGAATATCAGTATACATATTATGTGTATGCTTCTTTATCCTAATAGTACATCGTTAATAACAATTCCTGGATGTCCTTTTTCGTCCAATTACTATCCCATGACTTTGTCACTTATCCTACCTGTAACCAGTATTCGTATTTTACAGTTTTCATTTAAGGTCTTACGTCTTGTCCATTCTGAATTTCATGATTTAGTATATTTTGGTAAAAAGATTCCCTTATACGTTCATTATTGTCATATGATCATTTGTATATTCACCGAAATACTATTATGTATTCAAAACTCCAAGCGTTTAATTTTAGGAATGATTTTCATTCTATGTAGCTTGTCCCTGTTCCATGCTACATTGAACGCGTGTACCCTACATTGCAGCTAAGATTCTTCGCACATGAATAACTCTATAGCTGTTGCTTCCAGTATGACTTCTCACCCCATTTTTCTACAATCGAAAATTCATACAATTCAACTATTGTATTTTCTTGGCACATTTTTGCTATATATTTATTTTTTGTTTAACAGTTACATCGCAGCCAAAACATTGCCTGTGGTTTTACATTTAATGAACCACACATCTGCGTTCTACCTATGATATGTTTTTCTTCCGACAGTATCATTGTCATCGCCGGTATCCCATACCATTTTTCTTTCTGCATGAAAACTTTCGCTCTTGTCTTCTTCATTATCGTTGTCCGCGCCAATGGTCATTCTGAAAAGATATTTCCCACTATCAGTATTTTGGTTCATTGCAAGCTTCTTTGAATATAAGTATGAACTTTTGCCATAATATTCTTAGGCGGGCGGACATAAACTGTTTCATTTTCTAACTGCATTTGGGTAAGGCTGAAATTCGTTATTTTGCCATGTAATATATTATCCACACCCATTTTCCACACCCCGTTGCCGTTGTATCTAACGTAAATGTCAATTTTAGATCTACTTACCATTTGTTAAAAATGACTTGAGATATGAAGGCTTCATTTCAATCTATTATCATCGAAACCATCTGCTAATTGATATCCCGTAGCTATCCAGTAGATATTGAATTCGATCTCATTGTTATGCGGGAATCCAAAAATATCAACCATGATATCATTAAGTTGTACATTAGAACTACCCAGATTCTTGAACGAATATAATACGCCTTGATTATCACAAAGTATAGTAGCCAGGAAGATGGTGTAAGCTTCTTTCTTGTGGATAGCCCAGCCTTGTTGCTGTTCTTTAAAATATCTAGTGACTTGGTGACTTCCTTTCTGGGTAAACCAACAGAATCCTGCTGCTGCTTGCGATACATCTGTGAACAGCACCACCAGTTGCATACTGACTCCCTTCTTTGACAACAAATGAACTTTTAATTTTAAGACAATCTAATGTTTGCCATTTTTGTAGTTCGTTCGATAAACCTTGATCATTATATACCCATAATTCCTTGGTTATGTTTGCTTGGGTTATTACCCGTGTCATTTTTCCAATGTAACACTTCGTCTTGCTACATGCTATTTGGAAGCTCACCACTTGTCCTCGCAACCTATTGAGCTGCTCGAGGTCTATTGAGTTCGAGGTCTATTGAGTTCGAGGTCTAATGAGTTGCTTCGTTGCAACGGTTTACTGAATTGTAGGAATCTCTTCCATTTTAATGCTGGAACTTCGATTGTTCCCAACCATGTATTCAATTGCATTCCCTGATTTATCAAGCGAAATAAATCCACCTGTTTCTATGATGATATTACTCCCAAAAAGAAATTCAATTGTATTTGGATATTCTTGATTCGATGAGGCCATTACCAAAAATTTTTCCGAATCCAGAAATAATCGGTGATCTAAGTATAATGATGCAAAAACGCCTCTTATTCGAATATAGTTGATCACTATTAAATTTGTTAATTGGAATACGGATAGAGCTTTGGGTAGACCAAACGGCATCCCTAAATATTTGAATCTTATATTTTCAAAACCAAAATAAGTCATCCGTCAGCTTACCTTATTAAGCTTAAGCAATTGGAAACCATGATTGTCATTCAATTACATGGTGCCGATTGTTCCTCCATAGTTTTGATTATTCCTCCATCAAAACAAATTATCGACTTAGTATCCAAAGGCGCCAGTATTAGAGGTGTTTGCATTTCTGTTGCTTGAACGTCACTTATAAGCATTATCAGTCAGTTTTCCAAGGTTTTTATTATAAAATCTGTGGTTTGTGAAAGTAGAGCTTTGCCTGACTTAAATATTATCGGTTGTTTGACATTGCCTGGCGTCGTAATTTGCATCTTCTTTACCAAAAAAGTTCTTTCTCAATCCGACTGATGACGTTTTCGTTTCTTGTCATCTCGGATGGCTTCTTTCCCTCGACTCATTTTTTGATTCTGTCTATGCTTCACCGTCATTTTCATTAGATAATCTGTCTTGCAATTACAATGTACCTCTGCTATCAAAAAATAGTATAAGCAACTGAATAGTGTGTTTGTTGACTGAAGCTAGCTAACACTAAATAAATGAATCCCAGTGGCAACCAGTTGGAGTTAAAGGGCATAAAGTCTGATACAAGCACCATTGATTGTGGTTGTATGTAGTTGCTTATAGTATGTTATTGTATTTAGTTGCTTATACTATTTTTTGTACCCATGCCCAGTTAAGTAAGAGATTTTGTGCCTAAGTATACAGTTGCGTATACTGATATAAAAAACACCAAAACCTTTTAATAATATTTAAACAATCATAACAGTTGTGTTACTAAACAAGATTTAATGTTGCACGGTATTTTGCCTTAAGAACCGATCTAAGTAAAAATAGGTTAACAGCCGGGTTAGGTTTAAGTAGAGGGAGGCTCCCGGAAGACTAATATAGAGGTAGAAAGTAAAAACATATACAGCATAACAAGTCGAGTTCAGCAAAGTAATATACGAAATAGAGTCGGAACCAATCAGAAATTTTAACTCGACTATAAATTCTACTGATAAATTTTGGCAGAAGTTAGTTGATTTTTACGACAATACGATACGGAATCCAGTGAAAAGGGAGAGATGCCAGAGACTTAAGAGATCATGGAGGATACAAAATTAGATATAGAAATAAGTCCCGAAATTGAATCGAAAATAGTAGAAAAGACCGTATATAATACTGATCTGGTAAACATTACTAGTAAAACGGCCGTGCCCATCTGTGCGAAAAATATTTCTAAGAAATAGAAGAAATAATGGAACTGATTTTAGAACTCCAGGACGCAGGGGTTTAATACATTTCCATTCCATTAATAATATTTGTATATTGGATTAATAATCAAATCAGATCAATTTAACATGAGAGTTTTACATTGAATAAAGGTGTTTATCGAACAATTTCATCAAGTATTGCTAGAATGAGATTCACTAGGATTAATTAGGATTAACCAGGAGTTACTAGGACTAACATATAGTAACATATAGTAGTACACTATTAGGTTTGCTACATGGTAATTACCCATAATTACCGGCATTTAACTACTAATGGGTTTGCTACACGTTAATTACCCATAATTGCCAAAAATTAAACAAAAACGAATTAGTACGACAGCATAATTACAGGGAATTAGCATAACGATTAATATTAAACAAGTATAATGATGATATAAAATTAATATTAAAAGTTAATTATACATTAGAATCGGGTATTATTGACCTAAAATACCAGAAATTGTAGCAAAGCTATAGTAATAGATTTAAAAGGAAATTTGGATGGTAATAATTAAAAACTCACACGCACTAGTATACTGGACTACTGCACTCATCTTACTACACCTTACTACTAAGTAAAATAATGCAGAGTTTTCATAAATAATTTATTAGAATAAGTTGCACAGAAAAACAGCGTACCTATACCACAAATTGATTTTGTCCTGAATAAACTTATTTAGCTTCTTGTCAAACGCGCATCAGGACACTTGATCCGGCGAGTAGGAACTAAGGCAAGACCGCATCCATGTTGTGAATACAAACAAAATGATGTGCCAGCTTGCGTTGAAAGTTTCGAGCCATAGCCTTTTCCAATTCGTAACCCTGTGTGCATACTATTTCCATGGGCCTTTAGCAGTCCAATTCCGCCAGACTTGTTTCTTTATAATCTTGCCACTTTCAGTCGGTGTAGGTCTAACAGCTCGAAAGACTTTGTGACCATCCATGACTTTATGATAAAATGTACTCCTCCTCTTTGTCCGAGTCTGGATCATACCCGTGGATTTGGTCCATTATAGGGGCAACAGTGGGAGTTAGCAAAACTGCACCTTATTTTACCACGTAGGGATACTAATCCATGACGAACTTGATTAGATCTGCCATTGCTACCAACAAATTTAACCGAAGAACTTGGCTCCGACAAAGCGCCGGTTCTCATCAATACGAGGAGTGTTTATTTTGACCTTCAACCGTTTTAGATCTAGAAGTGGAGCCCGGAAAGTTCGGGCCGAAACTTTGCTTAGTGATTCTCTTGGCATATGTTTACTTTCCAAAGTAATTGTGAGGCACAACTGGAAACCAAAATACACATAAACATATATTAAAGAATATAGCTGATGGAAAATAGCTTAAGTCTAATATTACCATTATACAAAGAAATGGATATGCGGATAAATAAAATACGTATGTCTAGTACAATTTAGCCTAGTCATCTTAACAACATTAAGCTAGAGTAAATGAGTTGTACTAATCACTAAAGTTCAAATACCTCACTAAGTTAAGAATGTTATGAAGGTAATTACGAGGAATGATAACAAGATGATATCACAAATGTAATTTTATGAGTTATGTTTACGATAAGAAAAACAGTAGTGACACTTAGCGGACAAACAAGTAATTTTAGTTGGGACCAAGCATAAAAACTGTTCTTCAACTAAGTAAAAATAATTTCGGTGATACCTACAGTAAGTAGAGCATAGAGAGCATATGTAAATTATAACGAACAGAGAGTCGAACAATTTTCATCGATGTGATAGCGTTAAAGTCACTAATTCAAAAAGGTATACCATACTGACATTATATAAAGGGCGGGAATTGTACCGGTTTATGCATTTTGTCCCGATTTGTGCATATTTTCCCAGAAAAGAGGCCAATTTGTGTCCCGATTTATGGTTTGTCCCGATTTCGGCACCTTCGAATTTTCCAAAATTGTGTGAGGCATGGCAGCAAAATTTCCACACAATAACCAAAAACTTTTGACCGGGTTCCGGTTCCAAGCTCACCATAATTTCAGCTATTTTCTGAACATCTTTGAATTGAAGCTGATGTGGTTAAAGTACTCTGGTTCTTTGCGATTTTTTCTCCCGATTTACGAGGTCATTTTTTATGTGGTAAGCTGTTCGAATTATTTTTTGAACCAATGATTTTCCAACTCTTCAATTCTAAAGCGAGGAAAAATACGATGCAACTTGCTGATGTGAACATTTTGTTGACTCCCAGTATAAACTTATTGTATTTCTATCATCTAGGGTAAGATGCTTTCCATCTTTTATTTCAAGATAACAAAAATGTTTTCAAAAATGTAGAATTGCAGCAGTCTTGAAGACGATTCTCCAAAATTTTTGCCCCGATCAAAAATTCAAAATGGGAAAAATTGTCCTTGATTTGTGCGTTTTTGGCGATTTTGTCCCGATTTATGAGAATGTACTGTATTTATATTATCGAAAATATCCTAAATCTAGATTTTGTTGACATAATAATGACATTGACGGGGAAGCAGTACGTTTTCTGAATAAAGGAAAAACTAATAAGTTATGTGAACATATTACATGTGAATTAATAAACTAAAATATATCTTCACGACAAAAAAAAACCTCGGCACTTTAATACCAAGGCGTATACATAATTTGAGTGATTCTAAAGCCATATTGTTGTTGATGCGAGTATTTTATACCTGGATAACCAAAGGTATTTGGATAACCTAAGATATTTTTGAAGTTAACCTAGATGTTTACCACAAAATACATATATTTCTGTACAATTTATAATCCCCGTAAGGAGCGTAAAATTCTAGCATGTTACCAATCCTTACTTTCCTTGTGCCAAATACCAATCAACAACTCAAACTGCCACTTATTCTGGATCCTGGTAGTAGTCCTATTGCAAACTCATAAGGGAGACAAAATCTAAAGAGGAGCATTTGGTTATGGAGCCAAAGTCAAAGGAACAATACATCTATAAATCTACATAGATAAGGTATTTCAGGCCCTCGAATTTCTAAAATTATTAACACATAAACCTAGAACCGGATATTGAGGAGGAACATTTTATAATAAATGACCGAGACTTAGCACGAATAGGGAGCGGAAAATCTGAATTAGAGAAAAACGTTCCTCCAAAATTAATCAGTTGTAAGGATATTAATGTTTGTCATTGATACCACTACCGTTAAAAAACTCTGTGAAGATAAGCTCAGGAAGAATACGTTAGGCATAGCGGAGAACATTACTGACAGTATTCGTTCAAAGATAAAAGAGGACCTACTAAACTACAAAGATGTATTTTCGTCTGTTAGCATGGACCTTGAATCTTTACCAAAGACGGAGAAATTTCTATACACTCAGACTTTTACGGTATTAGATCCGCCACAAGTTAAAATATATCCAGTTAATGATGAGAATAAACGTATAATACATGATGAAGTTTTAAAACTTGTGGATATGGGAAGTTTAGTAGAACTGGATACACCCATAATCACTTGTAATTTTTTAGTGGTCCCAAAACAATACGCATGAAAAACGTTGTGTCATTGATCTTCGAGCAGTGAATAAGGTCACTACTGAATGTAACTTAACACTGAAGCGCATGCAGGATATCTTACACAATTTAAAAGGAAAAAGTTTTACTCTCAGTAAGAAAATTGATTATTACACACGCATTCCAATGGGACACGTTAATAGTTCAGTATTTTTTCAAAAATTCTGTGAAAAAGCATTAAAGATAGGGATTGATGGAAATTTATTTTTGTACATTGATGATATTTGTGGTGGTTATAATACAATAGATGAAGCTTTCGTCACGGTTCTGGAACGGTTACAAGAATATAATCTCAAAGTGAACCTCGCAAAAACACAAATTTTATGCAAACAATTAAATATTTTGAGTATATAATAAATGAACACGGTATCAAGGCTGATCCGGAAAGGATTAAAAACTAGTAGAATTACCCTGTCCTACAACGAGAAAAGAACTTATGTCGGTATTAGCGTCGTTTAATTTTTATCGAGAATAAATACCTTATTATGCAAAACATACTCCAGGCTTGTATGCATTTTAACAATTTAAAAGAAATGGTGGGACAATTGAAAATAATAAACCATTCATTGTTGAAACTAATGCTTCAGTTTTCGCCGTTAACCCGCAATGTACTGCGGGTTACTAAAGTTCGAAAAATGCATAGGCAATGCTAATTTAACCATCAGAGTGGACAATATATCAGTATATTTCCTGTTAAAAATAATATTGGTAAAATCGAAATTACTAGAAGATCTCCTTCCTTAAGGATACTCCAATGCATCAGCACTTTTAACTTCCATGTGGAGCATGTAAGTGGGACACAGGAATCATTCCTTGTGGCTGATTTGTTGTCTCGTATGCACTAATTATCTGGCAAGCATAAATTCTTTCATTAGGAGTCAATTGCAAAAAACCTCTTTCGAACATAAAAGTGATGCACAAACTGTCTGGCCTATATTCACTACTAAAATAATTGACACACCTGAACAGGATGTGATTGTGGAACAATTTGAATTAGAAGAACCTATTGAAAACCTACATAAAATAATTGATCTAGCCCAAATCGAGTCTAAACAATGTAAAAAATTAGTCTCGCAACCTCCCCAAACATTTTCCATAATTAAGGATATAATCTATAACGATAAACAATGGGGTCAATTCATATTTTGCCAAAAACAGTCTTGAAAAACATACTTAAGCATGAGTCACCGAAAAGAACAATAGAAAAACTAAATAGTTTTAAATATGGGTGCCTGAAAATTATAAAGAAGTTCCAGTTTTTTTGCAGTCTATGTGACATCTGTGATCCAGCACGGAGCAGAGAATTGGACAAATATTTGAAACAAAGCATTGATATGCCAACAATGCCTTTTCAGACTCTTGCCATTGACCTAACTGGCTTTGGAATGACCAAATACATCTTCGTAGGTGTTTGCACTTTATCGAGATTTGTAATTGCAAAACAGTTGAACGATTCCTCATCAAAGACAACTAAGAGTGCCCTCTATGAAATAATGACCACTTATGGATTTCCACAAGTGATACTTAGTAACAATGCATCAAATTTAAATTCAAATGGATTGAACGATTTTTTCAGAGTTACTTAGAAATTCATCTGTTATGAATAGTCGAGAAAATACACTGGCAGAACTCTTAATTAGACGAATTCAAGAATTAACTAAAGTTTATCGGCCCTCTGACAGTGATCTGTCAATCTTTTTGAATTTAATCTGCTTCAAATTAAACGACGAAAAACAGTCCAATAGTAAATTTACCGGTTGACCAGCATTATTGCATAGAGCACTGAGTTGGGTAAGCCAGCTACCTGACATTAGCAAGAAAAGAAAAACTGTTTTGCGGGATCCAATAAAGAAATTACATAAAGAACCGGAAAAGATGCACACGTCGTTATTCAAAATAAACATAAAGAGAGGCGGTTGGGTGAGATTTAAACCGATACAAAAAACGCAACAGACGAAGAAACCTTGTCAACCATTTTCCAACTAATTTTTTTTTGTTACTGAGCTCAACAAATTTACAAAGGTGGCCACCACTCCAGATATCATTGATGACGAAGCATTCCACCCCAAGAAGATGAAGTCGCACATTCGGTTCATGACGAAGATACGGAAGTCGAATGAGAAAAATAAAAATATGATTTTGAGCAGAAGACAACAAAAAAGAAAGATACTCACGGAGAATCTGCAATTATTTTTGCGGACGAAACAAAAACCGAAGCAGCGAAATCCGCTGTAGGTGATAATGCTCAAGAAGAAAAGAAAAATCTAACAGAATCGAGCATTGATGAAGCGGTAAAAGTATAAAAGACGAGACGACATCAGATGAATCTTCGCACCAGAGCTTGCTAGGACTCGCTCAGTAGGAAACTGCGAAAACAAAGAGGACGAGGAGGCAGCACAGAGTCAAAGGAAAATAGCCTGTGTAATATTTTATATAAAGTAACATATGAATAAGCAAGTATCAACAATTAATATTTATTTTATTTTTCCGAATGAAATTTAAATTAGAGATGTTCATTTAATAGTGAAAATAAAAGTTATTATTGTGGGAGTAGACAAGCATCAAAATATAGACAAATAGAAAAAAGTAGGGGTACTTAAGTTTGAAGTCAATCATAATGATCTAATTTTGATAAATTGATTTACTGACGTCCGCGTTGAGAGTAAATTGAAATTTCCTCTTTAGCGAACTACAGGGAGAGATACAAGATTTGAATGATGCTCACAAATCGGTAAAAGCTATCACGAATACTAATACTTTATTAACATCTTTCTAAACTAATTTGACTCATAAGTGTTTGGTCGACGATTAATGATTTCTATTTGCAATTTTAAGAGTCCATGGAAAAGTCTTCTATATTTTAGCCTTTATTTACAAGTTTAAACGACTTTTCAAAGTCTCTCTACAAGGCTTTCTAAAGTCTTCTCAATAGCCCTTCTGGACCTTCTTCTAATAGCCTTTATTCAACGTTCTTAAAGTCTGTTGAAAGAACTCTAAACAAGCCAAGACTTTTGAGTTTTATTTAGTATTTTATAGGACTTTTTTAAAGTCTTTCTTGCAGATTTTCAAAAGTATTTTTAATAAGAACGAGCCAATACTCTCTGTAGACTTTTTAAAGACTTCAAGAGTCTTTATTAACCATTTCGAGGACTTTTTAACCTTTATTTGCTATTTCAAAAAGACTTTTAAAATTATTTCTAAAATGCTTTCTAGAGACTGTTTAACCATGCAGAGTCCCTCAAGCTCTCCATAGTTTTTACGTGCACCCAAATGGTCTTATTCGACATTTATAAGTCCTCCGAAAAAAATTAAAAATCAATCAAATACTTTTGAGCTTTATTTACTATTTTATAAGACTTTGAAAAGATTTTCTAAAGTCGTTTTCACGATAGCGAATCTCTGTATATTCTACAAAGGCCTTAAGAGTTTTTATTCACCATTTAAAGAGTCTATAGAAAATACTACTATATTCAAACAAAGATTTTTTAACCGTTATTTGCTATTTTAAAACACTTTCTGAAGTATTGCTAAAAGACTTTATAAAGTCTTGCTAAAAGAGTTTCTAAAGATATTTTAAAGTATAAAGAGCCTTCGGAACTCCCCGTATGCTTTATAATGACTTCGAGAGGCTTATTTAATCATTTTAATTTCTTTTAAAATAATCTATTTTCATTTGCTATGTTTATAAGTCATCTAAAAGTCATCTAAAAGTAATCTAAAAGTCATCTAAAGGTCATCTAATAGTCATCTAAAAGTTATCCAAAAGTCATCCAAAAGTCATCTAAAAGTCATCTAAAAGTCATCTAAAAGTCATCTAAAAGTCATCTAAAAGTCATCTAAAAGTC
>SCLF01033727.1:0-12244 GCA_004367975.1 Mesochordaeus erythrocephalus
TATAAAAATAAAAGAAAATTTAATATATTTTGTGATACGTTTGATACATAGCAAGCAAGAGCAGTGTAGACCGTATCACTGCGCTAGATTAAGTAGACCCCATGTTATCTAATAACAGTATCGAAAACGTACTAGGATTATTCATTTTAAACCTATGGACCTCGAAAATATCATTGCCAAAGATCGACTTTGACTGTCCCAAACATTAGTTTTTATGCAGTTGTTTCAAGTCAACATATTAGTGAACATACCTTGGGATCTTGGCATGTTTTCTAAACCATAACAAATCGGAAGGTGAAAATTTTGTGATTTTGTCACTTTTTTAAACTAGGTCACATGTTAAAAATTCGGGGTCAGTCCTATGACAGAAATTGCAGCTGGACTCATGGGGCGTCGAATAAGCCCACCTTCTATCTAGGTCACATGTTAAAAATTCGGGGTCAGTCCTATGACATAAATTGCAGCTGGACTCATGGGGCGTCGAATAAGCCCACCTTCTATCCAATCGGACATAGTGCTCGAAATCACATTTTTGACTTCTAGTGACTATAACTATATAACGGATTAGGAATACGAAGAATAATAACAAACAAGTATCAAATAATTACTAGTAATACGTAGCTGTTATTAAGCTAGGTACACTGACTTTTTTTTGTATTTTTAGGCATATTATTTTTAAAAATTTTTTTTGTTGAATGAAATTTTCCGTTCCAACTCTTATATTATAACCGTGTTTCTAAACGAATGGATAATAAATAATTACAACAACATTACCAATAATACAAATCTGTTACTAGGCTAGGTACCCTTAAAGTTTTGGACTTCCAGTCACATATTTGACCGAGAATATATTATTTCAATGAAATTTCACGTGTATAACCGTTACATTCCGATCTTTCATACTTTATCGGTAAGCAATTTTAATATAATTTTAACACCGTTAAACAGCCAGATAGCATAGCTTCCGTTGTTCAAATTTTTAACGGAAAATATTGTTCCGTTTTGAATTGAAATGGAAAAGAAGAGCGGAGGACATTTTGTCCCTAAAGGGTATCCACATGACTACTGTTCTAACTTATTTAATATTAGACATTGATTCTGGATGGTGGAATGGGAACTGAGCTGGTGCGCTGCGGAGCGGAAAATGTGACTTCCCATAGTTAGGGTGTTCGATCTTTATATATATAGTGAGGTCACAAAAACTGCCCGATTTGAAGAGGCCAATTGCAAGCCTTTAAAGTCCACGGGCGGCGTTATTAGGTGAACGGAAATTATGTCATTTGATCCGCGTGAACAAATATACGTGTACGTCTATCCAAATACTTGGGAGGTAATTAACGAATTAGACAGACGGAAATTCCGCCTATGATAGGCAGTTTTTCTGACCCCACGCGCTATAGGGACACCGAAATTAGCTCATGTTTGTCCTTATAATTAGTCTGTCTTTCTGTATCCCAAATAACCTGGTATCTATATCGGGTCGATAGAAAATTATTTAGAATTGACAATACACATAGAGTTTTTTCGTGTGGTTCCGAATCAGTTCTCAGAATGTCCAAAATTACACGGCATCGTACAGTCATTACCATTGAATTTCGACCATTTTTGATGAAAATTACACAATTTTATCTACTTTCGATACTATTTCCGATCGGTTTGTGATAGCAAAAATGATGTAATTGAGAAGTGGATAAGACTAAAGCATTATTTGCATTTTATTTGGGATATTTAACATCAACGATAATACCTCGAACACAGATTTAAAACCCATGATAAACACCTACGCGTATCCCTTATGTATTCCTGTTTCTAATAGTAAGTTATCTAATAGAATCGCATTTTTGACTTCTAGTGGCTATAACTACATAACTGGTTAGTAGTTAGGGGTCGATCACTTGAGAAGGAATCTAGCTTTAATTTTTCTAAGGTCCGATTTTTGGCCGATAAATTGAAGAAACGGGTGACTAAAACTGAGATAGAAAAATTGCATTTAGAGTATACACTAATTTATAAAAATAAGTCAACGTTAAGACAGCTGCTGGAAGTTTTGCCAACATCTGGCATGATATGGAAGCAAGACTTTGTCAAGCTACTTTTAGAAAAACCAAAATTGGAAAATTCATAACTGTTCCTAATCAATCTGAATTACAATTCTAGAATTGTAATTCCAGAATCTATCCGATGAAATTGAAAAATCTATGATTGAAGATAACTGGTTTCAATATTATTCCGCAAATTAAATTTACAAATTCGCATGTTAAAAAATATTAATAAATGATTTCTAAATATTGGGTTTAAAGTATTTCGCATGGACTTCAATTCCGTACACCTAATATCAACGCGCATGGAATTTATCGCCTCGTGATTGGCCTCTTCAAATCGGACACTTTTTGTGACTTAACTGTATCTCCATAAAAGATTTTCCAGTTGAAGTTCTTTATGGATTATAGTTTACTTTGTAACTCGTGAGAAATAACAGTTTTGTAATCCTCATACTTATGGGTGTACACCCATGTAACAGGCTTTGGTCCGCTATTGCCAATGTCAATCAGCCGGAACTTGTTATAAAGGCTCACGAGAACTTTATAAATGCCGGCGCTGATATCATAATTACGAATTCATATAGAACACACGTGCAATTATTTCAAGAATTATTGGGCTATTCAAAAAGTCAAGCGGAAGCTGGAGTTTTGGATTAGGTTTATAACTCGAAATCAATAATGGACCGTTAATATAAGATAGTTTTCTCTATCTTTGAAAGTCTCGCATTATTGTCCACATTATTCCCTGAGGCCAATAAATTTGGAACTCGTAGGTCGTTGATTTATTAACGAATGATAAAATAAATTAAATAGCATTACCGATATACAGTAAATATAGAGAAATTGTCCGATCGTAGGCGGAATTTCCGCTTTTCCAATTCGTTTATGTCGTCACAAGTGTTTGAGGAAGGGTATAATTCGTTACCAATCGGAAGTAAGATTAGTCATTGGTATGAAAATATGAATGAGGAATATGGAGGCGAGAACGAACCAATCAGATCAGTATCCCGAGATATTCTCACGCAAACGAAACTAATATATTATTTTAATACTTAAAACAGAGATTACCAAAGATGCAGGGACTTCGGGAGTATACAGAGACATACTACGTAGTAAGGAAGATTTTTCATGTAAAATGTCTGAGAAAAAAGAGAAACTGGAATTATAAGCGAAATGTATGTTGAGAGAAAGTCGGGGATACAATATGATGACGAAGGGGTGACTGATCATGCCGGGTGTACCTATAGAGAATAGGATATATATAAATTTACCCTTAGTTAAGGGGTTATTCTAATGAGAAAACATATAAGGGAAATAGAGCTGAGCAGGGAAAACATAGTCTTATGACTGCGTTTTCACTGTAAGTCTCAGTGGTTTTCGAAGCTGATTTACAAGGCTTGAACAGTACCCTCATAATCGGCTAGATGGCTTTAAAATGCTACAACTACCCTAAAAAGGGAGATTATCAAAAAATAAACAGTTGTCCCTACGAAGTTAAGAACACTTTCATACTGTTGAGTACTACGGTAGAGAGACTGTAAAAAGGCTAAATCAACTGTCCTGAAAAGGGGATATTATCGGAAGATAATCCGGTGGAGCTCATCCTGCGTAGCTAGGAATACTTCTATGTTGTTAAGCATTATGGCAGGAAAGCCAGATAGCAGGAGAGGAAAATTTGGTTAACAACAGCGCCTCGAGGGCTTAAAAAGGCTAGCTCAACTACTCTGAAGAAGAGTGATTATCGGAAGATAATCAGTTGAGATTCGTGCGGAGTTAGGAACACTTCTATACTGTTAAGTAGGCCGGTGAAAATTCCGGGTTGCAGGAGGGATAATTACGTTAACAACAGCTGCCTGAGGGCTTAAAAGGGCTGCCCTACGAGTAGGGAGTTAATCTTCGGATTTTCAGGTCAAAATTCTTGCTGACGCAAAATGCACAAGCAAAATAATGGTAGAAAGATTTGAACAATATTTTTTTTGTTCAAGTCATTCAAGTCGATACGCGGACAGCCTAGTTGTTATTGTTCTCCAATAGAATTTAGAACTATTGGAGATAAAAATGGAGGGATACTAATCTTTTTGTTCCGAAATACGGGAGAAAAAAGTGGTAAAAATATAAAAAACTATATTGAAAAAGCACTAATACCAAGAATCTTAGAATAAGGCTGCTAGTCTTACTAATAAGACTCTCAGTCTAAAGAAAAAATTGCAAAAATATATACAAAAAGCTATAATTTGAAAAGCACTAAGACTATGAGTCTTAGTGCTAGACTACCAGTCTTATGAATAAGACTCGCAGTCTTAAGGAAAATTGGTAAAAATATATAAAACGTTACATTTTGAAAATCTCTAAGACTATGAGTCTAAGTGCAAGGCTGCCAGTCTTACTAATAAGACTTGCAGTCTAAAGAAAAAATTGCAAAAATATATATAAAAAGCTATATTTTGAAAAGCACTAAGACTATGAGTCTTAGTGCAAGACTGCCAGTCTTATGGATAAGACTCGCAGTCTTAAGAAAAAATGGTAAAAATATACAAAAAGTTATATTTTTGGTAAAGCCCTAAGACCATGAGTCTTACTGCAAGACTGCCAGTCTTAAAAAAATCGTAAAATTATATAAAAAGTCATAATTTTGGGAAAATCACTCAGACTATAAGTCTTAGGAAAAAATAGTAAAAATATATACAAAAAGTTATATTTTGAAAATCACTAAGACTATGAGTCTTATTGAGAAGACTCGCAGTCTTAAGAAAAAATTGAAAAAATATATAGACTATGAGTCTTAGTGCAAGACTGCCAGTCGTACTGATAATCAAAACTGGAAAAAGTGCAAAGGCACCAAGAATGAAATAATAAACAAGAAAAAGGATATTTGTGTAAGTGTTTATATTTCAGAATGGCAGAAGTGGAATACAAATCTAAATTCGGTATGTTCCTAACAACAGAGTTAGGAAATAAGGAAAAGCTATGGACCCAATTCGAAAGGGTAAAGTTCTGGCCGATGCCGGGATTAAATGGAAAAAGGAACCAGGCAGAATAATATTTCTGCAGTTCAAGAAAGGAACGCGAAGTTGGAATATTTCCTCAAACAAGAGGAGAGAACAAAAAATATAGGTTAAATTAATTAAAAAACATTGAAAAAAGTCATAACTAAAAACATATTTTAGATTCTGACAAAATTGGCGTTATTCTAAACCGTATGGAGAATAAAAGTTTATTTACCAAAAGGTGAAGGATTAAAACTTTATTGGACGTTAGCAGTCAAACCTGCAAGCAGCATTGGCTTTCCGTCTGCATCAGAACAAAGGTTCAACGCATTACTGGTTTGGAATCTGGGCATGGAGAGATTTTTATGCAAATCTCATGGTCTTGGAAATATGGGACGGAATGAACGATCGTAAAAAAGCAGACGTGGGGAGAGACATTGGGAATAGGAAACCGAAATGTTCCAACGGAACAAATAATAAGCATTTGGGAAAATGCGCGAAGGAGCCAGCTTCTAATAAATAAAGGATGGTGGCCAAAGCTGACAGGTTTCTCAGTACATAGAGAAAAGGCCGACATTAATTTTGATGCCTGGATAGGAGAAATCCATCAGGCTGGAGTCTTCGGAAACAACCGTATGACGGAACAAAACCAATTTGAGTTAGTATTATTAACAATAACGGATGTTATGCCTTGGATCCTACCGACATTTGAAACAGGTGGATGGTCAAAAGACTTTACAATGACAGACAATCAGCTGCTCAATTTTAATATATTAACAATGTCAGAGGCAAATGGGTATATTATAAGTCGGCTAAATCAAATGAACAAGCGGTGGAAGCCGCAGCAGTTAACGATGGAACACTCGCTTCAGAGCTTACAAGAGGATCAGAATGATTTTTTGGTCGCATTAAACAAAGCAAAGGATGTTGCAGAATCCAGAGATACAAAAATCAAAATTGATGTTAAGATCAAAGCCATTATTGAGAGAATGTAAATAGAACGGGTTCTATTATTAGCACAAGCGGCAGCAATTCTGAACATCTTGCATACAGCGGAGGAGATGCAACATCAGAATAAAAGTTTCCAGAAATGGACGGCCGAAAAGGTGGCTGAATGCTGGAGTGAGTTAGCCTTTGTATGGATGATAACGACGATCCTAGAGGAGAAAGGTTCAGCTAAATAATCTAGCCTCGCAACACACAAATGTGGAGAGAAGGTCTAACCAGGAAAATCACAACTGGAAAATGTCCATACCGGAAAACGAAGTCCACACAGTGGTAATACACAGGAAAATTGGGGAATCTCACATGGGAAGGTGGATTAGTCCACATTTAGCAAACACGCTAAAAAGGCGTCCTATTGGATTATTCAGAAGGAGTGGCAACGCTACCTGGCTAAAGCACAGAATCAGCTGGCGAGATTTATACTAAAGATGATGGAAAAAGATACCGAAGTTGTCTGGGAAAACAGTTGGATACGTTACGACATACAAGCGTTCCAAGCGGTGAAAACAGTCAGTAGACAGGAGCAAATAGTGCTAGAAGATTTTAAGCCAGAAAAGATTGTACGGATTTCTTGGAAAAGATTAGAAGACAATCCAGGTCGACCACTGGAGGATTTTCCAAGTTCGGAAAAGACCTAAAAGAATTAAGTAGGCTCAGAATGAGAAATAATGACTGGAAGGAGGAAAAGGAAGGAAACACGTGGTGGGAGGCCAATAATGTGAAAGAATGGAAGCAATGTGTAGAAAATATGATCTACTACAATTCCCGCTGCAATCGGATAAGATGGATGCTGACAAAACCGGGAAGGTGCTCTTCGGAAGATTTTATCAGCAATGCTATGAATTTGAGAGGTATTCTAATTCACATGAAGCTGGAAGATACAGAGCAAGCAAACCAGATAACGCAACAGTCGTTGGCAGCCACACGATTCATCGGGCAACAACAGAACCAGTTCCAATTTTTAATTGGAGAAGGTCTAAAAACCGTAGAAAATCTCTACAAGAAGGCGGAAGTGGCAAGGTATGTAAATATAAGGGCCAGAAAAAGTTCATTTTCTCGTGGAATAGGGGTTAGAATCCAATTTAAATATTGTAAAACGGATATTCATGATCTATTTTCTAGCGAACCAACACTCAAAAACCCCGATTCGACTTTCCGGCTTTCCAATTCGTTTATGGCGTCGCAAGTGTTTGCGCCTTTTGCCTTTCACTGTAGGTCACAAACCTAATTATATCTATGATTCCTTTTCTTAAATTTACCTTGGCAATATTTTGTGTTGAAATCAACAGAAAATTACAACCCACAGGCCATTGACACGGTGCGTACTTATTAAATCCCGAAGACTTGTTCCCACACTAGGCTCGAACTCGCGACCTTCCAATTTCTAGTTAGGTGCTCTACCGAGTGAGCTAGATCACCACGACTATGCGTGTCCACACGTCAAACAATAATGAGACCAATCACGCACCCTATCTTTTATACTCCTCCCTATATCCCAAAAGTCCGCTCGCCCGACTAGTTCAATGTAAGTCATAGAAGCTTCATTTGTTGTGTGGAGGAGGTAATATCTTTTTGAATTTAACAAAAAATAATTCGCTCTATGAGTTTCCAACCCGGTACTCTACTCACTAAAAGTTAGTTCTTGTCCCATTCCGCCATGGTGTAGGTTACCACCAATCAGAGAGAGATATAATATATTATGCAGTTGTTTCGAGTTAAATTTTTAGTGAACCTAGTTTGGGCTATAACGGGGTCACGTGTTAAGAATTGATTTGATATGCGATATGGTCACCCTTATCAATTGAACTGTTACCCGATGAAAGTTACCCAATAAGTTACCAGTTTGTCGTTGTCTTCTATGATTTCCATTGAGTTAACGAATTGTTCTTTGTCACGCGGCAACAAAGGACTGCTGCTCACGCAGCGAGCTGGCACATATGTGACATCTGTTTACATCCCGAGTGAGCCGCTTATATGAAAGATTTTACAGAACTTTTACTACAGCTTGACTAATTAGGACCCTGGGAATCCAATAAAAGTATCGAAAACATACTGACATTATTTGGTCTGAAGCTATGGACAACAATAAGTTTATAGTTTTCTACATTGACATGTATTAATATTTTCAATTTTGTGAAAATTATGTGATAAATTGACCCCAGCGTTAAAATGAAGCTTCTATGACTTACGTTCAATAACTCTGCCGAGGCGAGTTTTCGGATATATTATATCTCTCTGTTTCTGGTGAAAGAACTAACTTTTAGTGAGTAGAGTACCGGGTTCGAAACTCATGATGCGATTTATTTTTTGTTAAATTCAAAAAGATATTTCCTCCTCCACACAACAAATGAAGCTTATATGACTTACATTAAATTTTGGATGTTCTTAACTATCGCCTTCGTATCACCGTATATTCCAAACCTTTAAAAGATTCTGTAAAATTGGCTTTTTCTGCAAAGAAAAATGCCGGCAGGAATACAATAATTTGCGGCGGAATTGGACCCATACCAGACAAGCCAATGTCTTTGTACCATCCCAATTATCTGGCGAGAAAGACCGTGGCGGAGCTGGAAGAATGGCACGAACCCAGATTCAGACTGCTTTATCAATCCGAGTGTGACATCTTGGGCTTAGAGTCTATTCCGGGAACTAAGGAAATTGAAGCGCTTTTTAAGTGAGCATTATTTTTCGTGTATTCCCAGTCGATCTTATATGTCCATGGAATGTCCATATGCTGTCAAAAGCACCTACCCTATATGTTTCCTTACGGTTCCCCCCATAAAGACAGAATGTGAAAACGTTATGTTTTTTAAACGTTAATTTTAAGGCCTTGGGGCATGGCAGCTGATCATACTAAATTAACTGGGCCCCTGTGGTTCCAAACAAAGCATCTATAATATACTCCGATTATTTGTTTTAAAGCTATGGACCTCGAAATTCACAATGTTAAAAAATGGATTTGGTCGTCCTGAAGTTTTGACTTGACGCAGCTGTTTCTAGTCCAACATTTAGTGAACATAATTTTGTGGTCTTGGCATCTTTCATGAATCACAACAAAATACAATACTGAAAAATTGGTGATTTTGTCACTTTTTGAAAATGTGTACTTCAAAAATCACATTTTTTGGGCTATATCTAGGTCACGCGTTAAGAAGTTGGGCTCAGTCCTTTGACAAGAATTGGCGCTGGAGTCACGGCGCGTCGAATAGACCCACTTGGAGTCTATCGGGCATACTTCCTGAAATCACATTTTTGACTATTAATGACCGTAAAATTTCACCCCTCGTCTCATTCGACGCGCACGGATGTCAGCTATATTTCTTCTCAAGTGATCGACCCCGAATTCCGAATCAGGAAGTATACCCAATTGTATCCAAAGTGTTCCTATGCAACGCGTTATGACTCCAGCTTCAATTATTCTTCTAGGACCGACCCCGAATCCTTAACACGTGTCCAAAATCAAGAATTTTTAACTTTTCTATTTTGTTATGATTCAGAACAATGCAAAGACCACATAGTATGTTCACTCGAAATTTGACTCCAAACAACTGCGTAAAAACTAAATTTCAGGACGCCCAATGTCAATTTTGTCCATTTTTGAGAAATGTGATTTTCGAGATTCATAGCTTTAAAACAAATGATCGGGGCCTAATTAATCTATCACAATTTAGTTCGGTCAGCTGCCATGCCTCAGGAATTGAAATTAAAATTTAAAAACAAAATATTTTTCACACTCTATCTTTAGGGGGGTTAACTGGACGACGCCTTATAATGTACGCCGTGTAATACTAACGGTTCGTATTTAGTTCGATAACCTATAAATGGTATCACTTTGAAATTTTGTGCGATTAAAGATTGGAAATCTAATGGCATTTCTCTTTTTAAAATATCTATTTTGATTACAACATTAATTGTAGCCAAATTAAGCGTTGTCAAAGTGATTTTGAATATTTTCTTAAATTTTGTCTGTTAAACTATTGTAGGAACTAATAATGATATATTTAACAGTGCTAAGTAATGCTACTTAATAAGTTACGCTTTATTTTCTACTTCTTCCGGCTGTTCCAGTAAGGGTCCGTTTCTACCCATATCGCTCGTTCTTTCCGCTTACCTGTCCTCCTGGCCAACCATTGTGTCAAGGGAAGTCGGTGGATACCGGGTCAATTGGGAGCTCAATTTGTTACAGAACATTTATTTTATTTTCTGCAACTCCTTCCCTAGCCCTCGTGGCCTGTATTCTGGAGCTTCTTCAGCTCCTGTTTTATTTCCGTCTATATTCGTCTTTGATTCTTTCTTCGCTTTCGCACTGTATTATTGTCGATGTTAATACATTGTTCACCTCCATCCTCCATTTCGGCATTTATTGCCTTCCTGTCTTCTCCGTTCCGCTTCCTCATTATTTTCTATTGTTCCTTCATCATAATCTTATTCCTGAAGTCTCTGTGCCCTCCAGCGTTCCAAATAATTCCGGTGGGTCTTCTTCTTCGTTCCTGGTCTCCCCCATCACTGACCTTATGTATTTTCCTCGTCTTCCTCACTTTCTTCATTGTTCTTTTCCTTGGTTACTTTGGTTACTTTACCCCATTGGTCTATTTTCCCCACATGTTTTTCGGTCTCTTTCTTTTTCCTCAATCTCTGCTTGTTGCCCCTCTTCGTCTCTCTCTTTTGCCTCCTCTTCTAATTGACTCAGATTTAGGCCTTTCATCCTCTTCCTTTCCTCTATATTTCCTTGTTTTCCATGTTGGGAGGTATGTGTCAAAACGTAACTTATGTTTCGGCCGTCACGGCTTTTTGTGTAGCTCCTTTAAATCAAAACGCTCTATCCTTGATTAGCACTTCTTCACCTTCTTTGTATGGTTTTCTTCATCGATTCCAATCGTCTTCCTGCGCTTCCCTCGTTTCCGTCTCTGTCTTCTTCCCCATATTTGCCATTTTTCTTCCATTTCTTCCTCATGACTTTTTCTACTTAGGTAGTCTGAGACCGCCGTTTCCCCGACTTCTTGTTTGGATACTGTATTCAAATTCACTTATTTCCGCTACGTGTTCTGCGATCATTTCCTTCTGGGCAAAGAGCTTTTTCGCGTAGGTGAGCCCTTTAGAGTCCGTCCACCACGTAAACTTTCTCCACAGTAGTTTTGGAGGCTAATACTACCTTCTCCTTGATGTGGAGTCTCTCCTGGCGATCTGTGAACAACTTGGAAAAGAATTACACTGCTCGCAGACACTCAGGAGAGTGTTCGCTGGTCTCGTATGCGATGCATCCGTCGTTAAGAGGATATAGTTGTACACAACGTTGCATCCCATTCAGTTGAACTGGTAGAAATCCAATGTAGATTTTTTGTTTCGATAGTTTTAGAGGGAAGTGCCGCGGTCCTTGCAAATATACTATTAGCACAATATTTAAAAACAATTTATTAACATACATGTGAATAACTAAACGCAGCTAGCGAAATAATATTGAAAGGAATCATCTTCATTAAAAGTTTTTTTAGGTTCGTCAGATTCATTACGATTCAGTTTAATCATATTTGAGTGAAACCGGATATTATAATCGATAATTTATGGAACAGCTCTATAGTATTCCAGGTTCGGATGGAAATGTTCAGATTTTAGTTTTTAGGTTCTGTTTTAGATTCGGTTTAGAATTGCCCCAAAAATGATACGTCACATTTAGGGGTGTTAACCAGTTTTAAGGACTTTACCAACGTTATGGCAAAATCCTGAGAGATATTTAATAATTATCGGAGACAGAAAGATCGTAATTCTGCGTAATTCAGCCTTCTCCGAAAATATCCGAAAGACGCATATCTTTGTATGGGCTGTTGTTCCAATGGTGACAAGCAGTTGAATTCAAAGGAGCCATGGGACGATGTATTGGAGTTGATAAAAAACAATGCACCTCCAGTTAGTGTAGTTGATTGAGATATTATTCAGCACAATTTTTTTTATTGGTAAACGTTATTAAATTGTCAAAAAAATTCAAGAATTTTTCCTACTAGAAATAAGAACAAATTATATTATCTTCCTGACAATCGACTGAATACTTAGCTACTTAACGTTAAATATTTCACTAAAAAATATTAATGAATTTCTGAGATATATGCTGACACGAAAAACTAGAGCACTAGTGTCTAGACGAGCCCCCCCCCCCCGGGGGCTTGGTAGAAAAAATCTCGGTTAACGGGACTTAGTAGTTTTTCCTTGCGGTTC
>SCLF01033838.1:0-12239 GCA_004367975.1 Mesochordaeus erythrocephalus
AGAATATAAATCTCATAACCACAAGCCTCAGTAGTGTAATGGATAGCACGGCAGCTCCGGAGATTGTAGGCCCGGGTTCGTGCCCCGGTTGGGGCTTAGCCTTTTCAAAGTGTTTTTTAGCCATTATTTTTTTCTATGCCAACATGGATACCCAGAGAAAAATAATAAATTAAAAACGAGTTTCATCCGTCAAAACTCTTAGTTACCGCGACACTGCTCCAGTGTATGTTCAATAAAAAATGTTCTGTAGATGATAAGACCGCCTTGTTTTGTAAATAACGAGAACCATACACTGGCAAACACTGACAAAATTTGGATTGAAATAGCTGATAATGGCACTTAAAATTTGCAAGTCGCTTCAATTTTCACAAAAAGTGCGAAAAAGCTTTTGTCTACCAAATTAGTTACACTAAACGTTTTTTCTCGGCACTATTTGTGTATAAAGAGTATTTGAAATCCCTGTTAAATCCCATTTGGTCGAGTCAACCATGTTTTTAGCTTTTTAAGGCCTCAAAAGTGGCTGAATAAAAACGTTTCATGGCTTTCTATTTAATTACATTTAGCAGAGATAGCGGTGAATTTGTTTGTAGTTATAATCGCCATATCCTATTTTCATATACTCAAATAAATGGTCAGTCAGTGATTTTTGGAAAAGTGACATTCATCCCCGAGCGTATTATTGTTTGCGGTTAATCGTTTAACGTGATAAATAAATTAAAATAATCCAGGGATGCCCAAAAGCCCCGCTTGTGGCAAATAAGGGTGAAGTTGTTATTAATAGTGATTTCTAAATTTCCTAAGTATTTTCTGAATTAAATTTTTGCTTTCAGTATTCTGAAAACGATAAAATGGATAGGTCCAACTCTTTTTTGAGCCATAATGAATGTACAAAATATACCAAAATAATCTAAAATGGTGGCAAATTCAAGGAAAAGCTGAAAATAACCATTTAATATACTTAAATCTTTATTTGGTCAACATTTTCAGCGCTTGATAAGGATGTAACTAATGAATATATGAAGATTCGTGGAAAAAGACTTGTAAGCGGCGTTAATATAGACTAAGGGACAACGCTAATAATATATTGAATGAATCCACAAGAAGAAAATGTAGTGTGACGTACAATAGAAGAGTAGACGCTATGAATGGACAAACTCTATTCAAAGATCATTTGAAATCAGAAATACTGGCAAAGCTAGAAATCAAAAAAGACTCCGTTTACTGAAATGAAAACGATAGAGTCGTATGAATTATCTAGGTCATATATTTATCGATTTATGCGTGCTAGAGTACCAATAGAAGATTGTGTTTTGGATCAGTATTGGATACTCAATTAACTAACTACTCAGTAGGATTAATTACTAATCACGACCAGCTGGTGTACAGTAACGGCAGAAACAGGGACGAATTGTGAATAAAAAAAGTGAATGTACACCCTATAAGCCAGGCTTCAAAATCACCCTTTTTTGCCCATGGTCGGTCGTGGTCGGATTTAAAAAAAGCTTTGGTCAGTAGTCGGTTTCAAGCCTGCTACAACACCTTGATACCACTCGTATGCGCGCAGCCAAATTAAAAACAATAATTTCGAAATGTAAGGGAACCAAATGGCTCAGTAGATCTGGAAAATGGGAAACTAAATCGTTCACCTACAAAAATGTTTAAGCATGGATGCTATGGCCTATTTTTTGTGGGGAGTTAGAGAGATTATCCGAATATCTCCATAAAAATGATTATGGCCAAAGATTCTCCCTTAATAGTAGATAACTGTAGAAGCCACATGGGCCATGAAACTCCTCACAACAATGTCAAATTAATATGAATTCCAACTCGGTCAACTGGTCTCTTGCAAGCGCTCGACTTCTCAGTATTTGTGATTTTGAAGAAAAAGTTTCGATCAGCCTAAATATTGAAAATCTACAAAATGCAAATGTGTCGGAAGAAGATTAAAGATTTAACTTGCAAACAAATCAACAGTGGAAAATGACTTATATCATGTAAGTTATATCAGTAAATATTATTTTCTTAGACCAAGAAAACGAGTAAAAATTGGCAACGAAAAAAAGGAACACACAAAGTTTTCGTCAAAAAATAGACTAAGTTATAAAAAAAGCTAAGTTCTTAAAGTTACAAACACTGTTTGCTGTAACACTTTTTGAGACACCACTGTATATAATCGGTAGTATAAATAAACTAACCCAGTCGTCTCGAATTACGCTAACAATCAATAAGCATAGTATTTGGTTCACCTCGGTGCTGAGTTGATTTATAACGACAAACCGCAGTAACACACCAATAGTTTATTTTTTACAATTTAAGACAGCTGTGACTTAATTAGGAAAACGTCGAGCGGTATCCTTAAACAGAATTTTCTTGCGCATATTTTAGGATAACTTTCGACCGCAAATTTTAACCGGAAGTGAACGCAGAACACGAAAATTGGGGGGAAAAGCTGGTCAATACTTCCCCTACCGATATTTATCCGACCTAAAAATTTGAGTGTATATAATGGTACGTAACTCTCGTTATTCATACATAAACTTTTTGAATAGAAACGAAAAATATTTGGACTTGAAATCAATTAGTGATTAGCCATTTCCTATATTAACGATTATTTTCTTTTCGCGTACGGGTCTTACGGCTTATCAATCTTGCTATACATAATATTAACAAAAGGCGTAGGTATAATACAGCCAGATTTGGTACGGAGGTGGAGGGAGATGAGGCGAACAATATGAGACAAATCCCAAATATGCTTGGGCGGAATACACCCACAATTAGTACAGATGTAGAGGGAGATGAGACGAAAAATATGAGATATAAAAGTACCAATTCTGATAAAAAAAAATTGTCGATAGTTATACGGTATAATAATAGATTTCGTAGGCGGATATTGCAAATAATCCCATAAGTAGGTGAGGTCTCCCGTAACCTAATTTGACCGAAAACAGCTTAAATGTTAGTAAATGTATAGAAATTGGTATTCAAACTGGCCCTTATAACCATAATCAACAACCTTCAAATATTCATCTGGAGATGAATCACTGAGTCAAACGGCACAAATTGCAGCGTAGGGGTAGGTTTATCCGTGCAGTTTGCGGGTTAATTTGATACTTGAGTCTACATGAGAAGAAGTTAGATAATCTCTAGAAACCGGTGTCAGAAAAGGCCTCAAAAGTCAATTTCCCCGAGTCAACAATCCCTGAAGGACTCAACACCCGAAATTTCTGTGGGAGCACCGAAAATAATTAAGAGTTCGGTTTCGTCCCAGAGGTTGCCCGAAACCAATACACATACAACCACAAAGACTACAGTTTTTAAGGTTTGGCGTGAAAACATTCCTTAAACCTTATTTCGATTTAAACTTTTAGGAACCCGAAATAATCGATCCCGACGGACCCATTAGGGTTCGATCCCCCACAATCGAAATCGAATTGAAAAAACCGGAAAATCGTCGCCGATCACTTCCAAAACTAGAGACTGAGTCGGAGGTCAAACAAAAACAGCGGCCCGAGGTTAAACCGGAAGTCCAACCAGAAATAAAGCACGATCCGGTCAAAACTGAGCGGGTTAAATTTGAGCCCGCGCTTGGAACAACAAATGATGGCGAAACTATCGGAGAATGGCTAGAGAGTCCGGATAAGAAAGCGAGCCACATTATTGCCGAAATTCGAAAAAATATTTCGAAAAAATCGTCGGTAAAACGAGTAACTCAGGCATTTGGTAACCGGACTATATTTTCGGTTTTAGCTAAATTATTGATTAGGAACATCTTCATATAGTAAATACAACCTGCCCATAGGCTTTTTACCCAACCTGCGGAAACTCAAATTGGTAGTTGTTCGTTTCCATTTCACTTTAAAAGTAGTGAATATTTTTCAATACAATTTGCATCATTAGTTAGCTGTATCTTCAGGCTTTCAACTGATATATTTAGTTTGGAGATCAGACTTCTAGAAGGAAAGTGTAATTGTGTCCAATTCACAAAAATAAAATTTCGGAAACACCTACAATTCGTTTCCATCCGTATTAGTCAAAATCGCATGCATTTTAGAAATGAGTCATTATTTGAGTTATTATACGGGTTGTTAAATCGAGCAGAAAAACGAGGGTTAGCTTTTCACCGTTAAAAAGGAAGACATTTTATTAAAAACTATTCAATTTTATTATTCAATTTCATAAAAAACTATTAAATTTTAGGGTAACCACTGTATGTTGAAAATTTAACATAACTTAGACTTTTACGGGATAAAAGCTTGTTGGATATCAAAATACAAAGAGGGATCGTGATGATCATGACGCCGAGAAATCAAAACTTGTGGCAGAAAATTTGACAAATTTGATCACCGACCAAAAACCAATTAGAAAACCCGAAGAAGTAGAAAACACACTCGAAGATTCATTCAAGTCAGCTTTGAATCAAGCTGCTGCTGTACAAGGAATATTTTCAAAAATTAGCAGCTTTTTATCAAAAAATTGTGCAAAAAGTATATGTAAGGAACGTGTTAAAAATCCGCAAATTTGTTGACAACGGAGAAAATTCTATATCCTATATGTCAAAGCTGTTATCAATTTGGGCGTTGGTTTGTTCCAATATTTTCAACCAAGTTCATCCCAGAATTGCCTATTCGAAGAGGCAGCCAGATAAATAGAATCTAAATATACATATATATTCAATTGTACATAATAATTAAGAATAATTAGGTGTGTAATATTTTCAAATTGGGAAACGAGAGATGCGTGGGATAACCCCGGCCGTCAAATTTACAATTCGGCCATATAAATAAAGCCGCATACCAAGTAAATAACTAGAAAAAACTAATTTCAGTAATCCCATATTTCATGAAACGTTTAAGTTAATTCAACTGGATGATATAAATGTTTCTCTTTCACTCTAACGCGAGATAAAACGCTATTAAAATATCGTTATGACACTATGGCTTGCTGTAAGTCTTCGCTGGTTAAACTCAAATGCTGAACGCCATTATCAATATAAATATTACGCTGAGTTATGACCTAAATTAATCCAATATGGTCAAACACCTAGTTTAACAAGTAAACAGTCTACATTATTCCCAATTATTATCTACAATTGAATTATGTGTATATTTAGACTGTATTTATCTGGCTGCCTCTTCGAACAGACTATTCTGGGATGAATTTGGTTGAAATTCTTGGAACGAACCAGCGCCCAAATTGATAACAGCTTTGACAAATGGGATATTTGTAGGTTTTCGAAAAAATGTCTAAACGTAGTGTATATAGAGGAGATTTTACTTTCGTCAATTAATGTTCATCAATTAATTGACATTATATAAATTGAAAACACTCTAGACCATAGCTTATCGTATCGTGACCCATCTTACCTAGTTTGACCTCTCATGATCTATCATGACCTATCACGACCTATCGTGACATACCGTAACATGCTAGGTATTGATTTAGGCATGGTATATAGTGGACGTTTAAGACTTAACCCGTAGAGAATTGTGTTTAAGAAACTGCACTTAATTTTAAAATATATAAGAAGAACTTCAAAAAAAACCAACGTCTATTGAAAAACTGCCTATAACTTTAATTAAAAGCCCCTCAAATGACAATTCACCAAAGATCGCCAAGACAAAAAAGGAATTGGTGAAACAATTCTACTTTCCATTTGGTAAACCTCGTCCAAAGGTACGATGTATTTTCTCTTTCTCCCTTATACCGAAGAAATTCCCACTAACACCCAATATCTTTCTAATTCACTACGAATAAATGCGCGCGAAATTTTTAAAAAATAGTTTTTTCGGTTGTACTGATTTCAAAAACTAATTTCAAAAACTAATATCAAAAACTAATTTCAAAAACTAATTTCAAAAACTAATTTCAAAAACTAATTTCAAAAACTAATTTCAAAAACTAATTTCTAATTTCAAAAACTAATTTCAACTTTTAGACTGAGTCAGACGCCTTTTTGACTGCATTGGACGAATTCGCAAAAGAAAATAAGAAACAATTAATAACGATGGAAGATATGGGAGATATCGTCAAAGAAATGAAAATACCATTCTATTGGAAAGAACCGCTATTTAGAGCATGTGGTGGTAATAAAGGAATAGCTGCCAGAAAGTCCTTTTATATATCTCAGGTTCATAACTTCCGGTTCATAATCTGAGCATAATCAGCATAACGGTTCACCTTCCCGTCATGGAACAGACAAGTCGGCAAAAAATATATGTAGTCACAAGTGTTTACACATCTATTTCGCTGACTGTAAAAACCATAGGCATCGGAATGCCTTTTCGGAATCCCTTTTGGAATCCCTTTTGGATTTAATACAGTAGCGTCCAAATTGAGCGTTGCCAAAGTTAAACCCGTCTTTTAATACCAGTTCTCAATCGTAAATGAATTTCCTTAATTAAAAAAAAACTGGACCTTGATATTTTTTCTGTCTACCTAATCCATGAAGAAATAACTTTTAAGAGCTTTAAGTAGTGTAATAGCCTGAAACCTGAAAATGTTCTCTATTTCTCTCTCTTCGGGTGCTTACAAAAATGACCAAATTAGCCATATAATTACAGAAAGTCACTTCATCTTTTGCAAGTAATTTACATTGTCCACTAATGCTAGAAGACCAATCACCAAAGTAAATAGATATATGAAAATAATGAACCATTATTTAACTAACGCTAGAAAATGATTAACAAATATTGCGGTATTCTCGATATACGTGCTGAAATGTAGAAGACGTTTAGTTTTGTTCGAAGAAGAGAAGTGATGAAAAATACAGTTTTTAAGTGTAAAAAACTACTTTGTACGACGCTCAGTTTGTAAAATACTGTGTCAAAACTAAAATAGATATTTAAAAAAGATGTACCGTTAAATCAGCGAGGGAAACATTTTTAATCGTGCAAAAAATCAACACAATACAATATATGGTTTTTGACCGGTATGGTTTTTGACCGTTTTTTGACCGGTATGGATAGATACACGTTTCAACGTCAAACTTGTATTATATTTGTACCGTATTAAGACCGAAAGTGAAACTCAAAATCAGAAAGTTCAAATTCCATTCCAGGACTAGACGTAAATATCTTAAATCCGTACGTGTAATACTATTTACTTAGCCATCATATATTGAATGTGTGCGTGAATTTAGAGTTCATTATCATTACGAAATTGATCGGTACTTATTACAGCATACGAAATGTGACATTCAACCACGTCAAGGGCCTTAAAAACGCTAAAAACAAGGTCCGTGACAAAAAATGGTCAAAAAGGTGCCTGGGAGATAAGACTTAAAAATATACGTTAGGCAATTAATAGAATCATTTGTGACTGATATTACGATTCTGGTCGTTACCGTTTGGGAACATAAAATAGATGACGAGAATACCTTGTTTGACCTCTCATGATCTATCATGACCTATCATGACCTATCATGACCTATTATGACCTATCATGACCTAACATAAAATAGATGACGAGAATACCATTCTGGTAGCAAATGGCAGGTTCGTCCATTACGATATTTTCAATTGGATCGACATGGAAGAAAATATGCTCAACGCGGTTCGATCCAGAATCCCAGCTTTTCTCGTTATTAACGAAAAACTCCTACTTAACCCCTGCCGACCTGAGTCCATTAATAATGGATGTGGTCGAAACGCACCCCGGGCTCGAATTTTTGCGCTCGGCGCCCGAATTTCATTCGAGATATGTAACTAATCTAGGAATGGCTTAATGAAGGCAGTTACTGGAAATATATATACAGTGGTTACGCGAAAAGTGTCTGATGAGGAGAGTCCAAACAAAGAAAAAACACTTTGCAAGTATATTAGTATCTGTTGATTCAGATTAAAAAACAAAATTAAGTCAATATTTCTATTAGAAAAGTGTGAATATACATAAATTTCCGAAAAAAATGAAAATTAAATAAAAAACATATTAATATTGTTATTTTTTCCGGTTAACATTCATAAAAACTGTTATTGTATATAAATGGAAAAAAATAAAAAAAAATAAATTAAAAAACAATTAAAATTTGGGAGGTTTTGTTTTGAAATATAGATCCGTCAAATATATTTATAAAAATAATATGTTGTAATAGATAAATAGATAGATTTTTTAATAGATTAAACATTGTAAACTTAGTAAAAGTTCGATAAAAAAAATTAAACTTAGTCAAATTGGTAGTGATAGAACTTTATCAGAAGCGTTACTAATAAAGCTATGTAAACCAAAATTAAACGAACAAGTTTTCCATAGGAACGTAACACTATTATAACATATAAGTTTTAAAAATATATTTGACAGATCTTTATTTTTTTATTTACAAGGAAGAAGGGGAAAACTATTTTCTATTTCTTATTTGTTTTGATCATTTTTGATAATCTTTATTATTTTAAAAACAAGGGAAATTTTTTTTTATAAAAAGAAAATCCAAATACCAAAAAAATCACAAAAATAAATACCCTAAAATGTTTTTTTTTATTTCATTTTTTTAATAATTGAAGATACGTAAAATTTTGGAAAAAATAAAATTTTGTTATAGTATCTGATTAAAAAAAATTATTAATTAAATAAATATATATACATTAGAACCTAGATTACCCAGTAGATGTTGAGCTGTCTAGGCCGTTAACATTTTTTCGAAAATAGTCAAAAAGCGGGACACGAAATGGCTGAACAAATTCGGCAGTATTGAGTAAAAGTTGCTGAAAGTTATTATTTTGTTGTGAATGAGGTACCAGACAAAAAAACTGAGGTAGTTTTTTTTAATTAAGAAAATCCGTTTACGGACGAGAAATTCCATTTAAAAGTAAAAATAACCTTGTAAAACATTTCGTTTGGGCGGAACGGTATCAAGCCCATACAATGATGCGTTTCCAAATGCGAAAGATTGACCATATACCAAATCTACATCGAACATCCATTTTGAGTTTCCGTTGGAGGCAGCAATGCTTGAGGAAGAGTGAAAATACACGTAACTATTATTAAGTTACAGTGCTTTGCCCGCTTAAATATCATTATTAGTTGCGGGGAGATTTAGGATATAGTTGTAACATAATATTAAAATTTGTTTAAAAACAACGTCATTTTCGTTTCCGATTTTCTAGCGAAGCATACATTGAATTGTTTTGAAATTTTCCATTCTTATATACTATGTCATCCTCCATCTAATGGTATTTTGAAAATATCTGGTTCTGCAAACGTGCTGCCTCTTTCGGAAACTCAAAATGGGCGTTCGATGTAGATTTGGGATATCGATACAAGATGCGCCGGATTTTCGATATCTTAGAAGTATACACCATACATTCTTAAAAGTCCCATAAATGTGGGAGTCGATTTAGTATACTCAGCCTACGACACGAATTTTGAAAAATCGGCATAATCGCCAACCAGTGGGGCAACAGCGGGACTACTCCAGAAAAAATCGATAAAAGCGGGAGGCCCATGACTGGTCACCCGATTCCATCTCTTAAATTAGTACATCTGAAAATAACCGAAAACGAATTATAATCTAAGCTGTTCATCTAAGCCAATCAAAAGTTGCCAGATTAATGTATTCAGTCTCTGCATGGAACCAAACCATTTCACTCGCCAAATTTCGCCGAACCCAATTCACAACTGTCTTAGACGCGCTGGAATCCTTGAGTGATATAAACAATGAGCCCAAATTCTTTTCATATGAACACTTCTATGTTATTTATTGCAAATTTTGGGAGCTAGATACCGATCATAACCTCAAGATTGGACCGACCGATCTGGCAAAGTATGGCGACTACAGGTGGGGTATAAATGTATTATATTATAAATATAATAACTAAACATATTAAGATTATGAGTAAACCCTCATGCCTTTGTAAATCGGGATATACCTGTATGCATCCATATCTCTCACACATGTGTCTATAGTGACCCCTCCCCCCGGGTCTAGAGAGCAAGAGGTCGGTGTATGGGACTTAGTGGGTATGATAGAGTTTTTTCATTGCGGTTCCGAATCTGCTTTCAGAATGTCCAATATTTTTAATATCCATTCCATAATTTTAACTCATGGGGCATGGCAGCTCACCAAACGAAATCGACTTTTTTAAAAATGTGTACCTTTTTGACCTATAACTGGGTCACGTGTTAAGAATTCGGAGTCGGTCCTCTGAGAAGAATTGAAGCCGGAGTCATGACGAGTCGAATAAGCCCAATTCACGAAGTCACATTTTTGACTTAACTACATAACGGGTCTATGAGAAAATCTATCAAATATCCATACAATTTGATATGATATAGGGTTTGGCATCACGATCGCAGTTTTACATTACCAAAAGTGCGTAAAATTGATTCTTCTCAAGTTATGGTCACTATATATTCACAATATTTCACTTCTTAAAATTACCATAACTTGAGAAGAATCAATTGTACGCACTTTTGGTAATGTAAAACTTTGATCGTGAAGCCAAACCCTATATCATATCAAATTGTATGGATATTTGATAAATGTTCCCATAGGCCCGTTATGTAGTTAAGTCAAAAATGTGACGTCGTAAAGTATGTCGGATTGGCTCGAAATTGGGCTTATTTGACGCGTCATGACTTCGGCTTCAATTCTTCTCAGAGGACCGACTCCGAATTCTTAGCACGTGTCCCAGCTATAGGACAAAAAAATTCACAATATCACGAATTTGTCATTGCTGCAAAAGTCAAGGCGCGAAAACCCGGCCAAGGTTCCAATGTATGTTCACTAAAAATTCGACTCAAAACAGATGCAATTAGTGGTATACTAGTGGTATACTAGTGGAAGTCAAGGGTATCGATTTTTGCCATGTGACTTTCGAGGTCCATAGCTTTAAAGGGCAGTACGTTTTGAATACTTTTATTGGATGCCCAGGCGCTTAATTAATCTAGAACGATTTACTATGGTGAGGTGCCATGCCCCCATGAGTTAAACTTAACGGTTTTATAAAAAACGGTCGTTTTCGCGTTTTTGGAGTTTTTGAGGGTTAACTGTACGAAGGAGTATAATTTTGGACATCCTGAGACTAGATTCGGAACCACAAGTCGGGTTTACCGACCTCTTGCTCTCTAGACCCAGGGGGAGCGGGCCACTCTAGAGACATGTGTTCTAGACACATCGGATTCGATCCGACGGAAACACCCATAGCCTTTTTTACGCTTGTATCGAATCGTTTTTCGTTTCCATCTAAAATTTAAACTAATCAATATTTTTAAATTAAATTTCTAGTATTAGTTAGCTGAATAATCATGCTTTCAACTGATATACTTACCGTGGAAATCAGGGTTCTAGAAATACCGTACTAGGCAAAAAATTAATTAGGGGTAAAGTTGGATTTTTTGTCCATAACGCTTCCTATGATACACGTAGACACGTAGACAGGTGACTAACGTATAAATGGTTCACGTACAGATGATGAATAGTTTACTTTGTACGTATGGGTAATGACTCAATACTAAAATGACCAAAGGTGAAGTACACCCTTGTAGGTAACCTGTGTACACTATCTAATCTAACCTTGATTGACAAGACAGGACAATTAAAATCGGGTTATAATAGTACCCCAATAATACTTTGTATAACTTTGTTGGGTAACATAGAATTCACGGGTCGTATTCAAAGAGGCCAGACGGCAACTAGACAGGCTGTGGAGCCCGATTTTAAAGCCCGATTAAAGCCCGATTTTAAGCATGAAAAACAAAATTAATAAAAACAACCTTTAAGCGCATGATATATATATCATTAGAATCGCAATTTAATTATGTGCCAGAACCTATGAGAATTATATTTCTAGCGTATCTGTAGCAATAAGCAGTCCTGCCATTAGTTGACTCGAAACCTTTAATATTTTCAATGAATCTCGTTGTCCAGCGATTCGAAATATTCCATTCAATGATTGTTTTTTCTTTCAAATAAATTCGAATGGGCATCGCATGAAAGGAGGGGTTGAGCCTCATACGCATGTCCCCCACATTGTCTCAGTCGTGACGGATATAACAAGATCGAAATATTTTGCCTTCCCTTTTCTAGACAGGCTGTGGAGCCCGAGACAGATAAGATATGAATATAATTTTTACATACCCCTGTAGAGTTTCTGATTGTGCATCTTTTGATGTAAAACAAAATTAATAAAGACAACCTTTAAGCGCATAATATTTATATCATTAGAATCGCAATTTAATTGTGTGTCAGAATCTGTAAGAATTATATTGCTAGCGTATCTGTAGCATAAACTGGGAAGGTTTTAATA
>SCLF01033949.1:0-12236 GCA_004367975.1 Mesochordaeus erythrocephalus
ATTTGGGATATGTATACAGAATTACATGTGTGTTTCAAAAGTTTGTCCTATCAAAAGTTATAAGTGTAATTAGGTTCAATCTCTATAAACCGAGTTAAATCCTGTCCGCCTACGTTAAAGACGTGTCAACGAACGGTGCTAGCAATCTATATACGTGTGAAATCAATGGCGGCAAGTTAAATCCTTTCCGCGTCTGTTAAATATGAATTAGAGATATTAATGTTTTCATATTATTGCCAAGTTATATCCTTCCCGTGTGCGATACGAACACGTTCGAAATATAATTTTTGCATATTCTTGCAGGGAATTGAATTATCATTATAATGATATATGTATCATAGGCTAAAGTGTTGTCTTTATTAATTTTGTTTTTCGCTCTTAAAAATATATTAACATATATCAGAAGAAGCAGCATCAAAAACTCTGCAGTATAATCTAAAAATCACATTCCTATCTTGTCTGTATCGGATTCGACAGCCTTTCTAGTCGAATGCCCGACCATATTGGCCACTACCCATGAACTTGCCTGTCTAGCTTGTGAGGAAATAAGGCGTAGGAATGTAATTTGAGAATCGTAGTTGGCCCAGTTAATGCCATTGTCGCTTGGGTTGTAGTTGAACTTATATCCACTTTGCATCTTGCCGAAGTAAACGTGTTGACTTAAAAATGGTAAAAAACGATTAGATCATTTTTGCAACAATATCTGGACCGTTAATTGTACCGATAGTAAAATGGAATTTCGTTATGTCGACCTTAAATGGCTACCAGTAATGACTTCAAGCTATTTAAATACAAACTGCCTTACTATGCAAGCAAATTCTGGCACAAACAGCTTGATTGTGAAGAAAGTCTTTTGAAAACGTTAGATTTCTTATGGCTATTCCTCCTTAGATAAAACGAGTAAAAAGCAAATTATGTACAAATCTTGCATCTCTGAGCATCGAAATTATTAGATTTTGGAACGAATAGTTGGCTACGAGATATATAATAATATAAATGTGATAATATAATATAGTGTATCTCGGTTAAATCTATGCTGTCAGTCTCAGTTTAAGCTTTCAATTTAGCGTAATGGTAATACTATTGTCCTATTGGCCTTCA
The DNA here is from genome assembly GCA_004367975.1 of Mesochordaeus erythrocephalus. Taxonomy (NCBI): domain Eukaryota; kingdom Metazoa; phylum Chordata; class Appendicularia; order Copelata; family Oikopleuridae; genus Mesochordaeus; species Mesochordaeus erythrocephalus. The sequence goes on from SCLF01033949.1 coordinate 1,102, forward strand.
ACTTGTTAACTACTGAATGGTTAGCAAATGCAATTACGAATTAGTTTTGTGTCATACTTAGCTTTCCAGCAATCAAACAGTATTAACAAAATGAATACATAAATTGAAGATCAAACTGACCCAGAATGTTTAAAATTACACGGTGTCTTATAGTAAGCCCACCCTAATGATCTAAATAACTTAGGCTCTGTATCCAATAAAAGCATCGAAAATCTACTCCGATTATTTGTTTTAAAGCTATGGACCTCGAAAGTCACATTGTTCAAAATGGGCAAAATAAAATTTGAGCCTCCTAAACTTTAGTGGTTATGCAGTTTTTTCAAATCGATTGTTTAGTGAACATACCTTGGGATCTTGGCATGTTTTCTAAATTATAATTAAATCTAAAATTCACTTTTTGAAAATTCCATTTTTGGGCTATAACTAGGTCATGTTTTAAGAATTCGTGGCCGGTCCTCTGACAGAAATTCGGCTATTTGACCATAGCTTCAGCAGAAACAACTGTACGCACTTTTGGTAATGTAAAACTTTGATCATCAAGTTAAACCTTATAACATCAAATTTTAAGGGTATTTGATAGATTTTCATCGAGTTCTTAACACCTGACCTAGCTATAGTCCAAAAATGGAATTCAGACAAAAAATGTGGTGCGTTAGGTTGAGCAAGTGTGGTGCGTTAAGGCAGTGGTGCATTAAGGTGGTCCCTGGTTTACATAATGTATTGCTTTTACAGTATACTTGCAAGGACCTTTTCTCCATGTACCGAATATCGGGCATAGGTAAATTGAGACTTTTAATTGACGCACATATTACTACCACTAGTTAGGACATCACCGTAGTTTGTCATTGACTACCAGTCAATATTTTGTCGGATTCTAGCCTCAATTCTAGCCTCAATTTTAATTTGAGATTTAATTTAATCTGTTAGCTACACAAGGCTGACGATAAAGTAAATCTATAGCTGACTTACTCAGTGTACCCTTTAAAGTGTGTTCCATTGTTGACTCTTCCATTACTGGCGGAGATGCATGTTTCGTGGTTCTCAAAGTTACAGAAGGCTTGGATTGCATCAGCTTCGGAACCACCGTTGGGATCAATCCAATACCAGTCAGAAACCGGTCTGTTCCCAGAAATCTCAGCGGCCATTGAAAGATCCAGGCATGATCGAGCTGGATTCTTCTTGTCTTTGCCAGTTGGTCGTTTCATCATGTCAATCGTATCAGATAGCTGTTTGATTTGGATTATCATTTCAGAAGCGTTTGGTTCGTCAATATGTTCTGGGGCGTCGTTTGCTGGTTGATCATTGTTCGGTCCTTTGGAATTTCGCTGTGGTGGGAAGAATATCGATGGAGATGGACCAGCTGGGCCGGGTGGACCTGGTGGACCTGGTGGACCAACAATTCCGGAAAGACCTGGTTGACCAGGCTTACCACGGGGACCAGTCATACCCGAAATGCCATCCCTTCCATTTGAACCCTGGAGACCAATTGTACCCCGCAGTCCAGTGTCACCACGTGGACCAGCTGGACCTGGTGGTCCAGACATACCGGCATCACCAGTCTTACCAGGTGGACCTGGGAGGCCGGCCATACCTGGATAACCTTGATGACCCTTTGGCCCTTGGAGACCTTGGTCTCCTTTCTTGCCCTCCAACCCTTGGAGACCTTGTGGCCCCGGGGAGCCGCGCGCACCGGTTGGACCAGTGGGACCTTGTATACCAATTGGACCTTGTTGACCTTGAGGTCCTTTCTTTCCCTGTGGGCCTGGTGGACCAGTTGGCCCATGCGAGCCCTGCAAGCCAGCTTGGCCTGGAGGACCGGAAGAACCGCGTTCACCTTTGTTTCCGGATTTGCCAGGGTGACCAGGTGTACCTGGCGGGCCAATATCACCTTGTGGACCTTCTGGACCTGGATTTCCAACTAGGCCTGGGTGACCCGATGAGCCGGGTTCACCCTGGTTTCCTTCAGTACCGGGCGGACCAATTTTACCATCAGCGCCGGCTTGACCAGAATCACCCTTAAGACCTCGATCACCACGTGGACCTGGTAGACCTTGTGCACCTTGTGCTCCTTCTTGGCCCATCAAACCAGATGGCCCGACGGCACCGGATGTACCTGGATCACCATATGGACCTGGATCGCCTTGAATACCTAGTGAGCCAGCATCACCGGGTGGACCAGTTGCACCTGGAGCCCCTGGTTCACCTCTAACACCTGGTGGACCGGCTAAACCATCCGAACCAGGCACACCTTGTTGACCTGGGTTTCCGGCTTGCCCGGTTGGACCAGGGCGTCCTGAAGAACCTGGGAAACCAATTGGACCTGGCGGACCTTTTGGACCACGACTGCCCTTTTGACCAGAAATACCGATTGGACCTTGAGGGCCTGAAGCGCCCATTGGGCCTTGTAGACCAATACTACCCGCACCACCCTTAGCACCTGCTTCACCTTGGTCGCCCTTTTTACCAGGGGCACCGGCCATACCAGGAGCACCAATGATACCTTGTGAACCAGGTGGGCCAGGGTCACCTCTATCACCAGGAACACCACTTTGACCTTCGGGACCATGTGAACCGTGAGGACCAGGTTCGCCTTGGTCACCATGGGAACCTTGAAGACCAGGTGGACCCTGTTGACCGTTTTGGCCTGGCTGACCAGCAACACCCTTAGCACCGTCGGCACCCGATGGACCAGCATCACCACGTTCACCAGGCGTACCTTGTGAACCCATTGGACCACGGTCACCGGTATTACCCATAACACCTTGAGGACCCGGAGCGCCAGGTGGACCATTGTCACCTTGAGGACCCTTAGATCCATCGTCACCTGGAACACCCGGAAGGCCTCTTGGACCAGGCTTGCCCATAGCGCCTGTTGGACCACGTTCACCCGTGAAACCACGTTCACCACGAGCACCTGGCTCTCCGGGATAACCAACATCACCTGGTTTGCCTGGTTCACCGAGTTTACCAGGCTCACCAGGAGCACCTTGTTGACCATTCGTGCCTTGGAATCCGGGTGGACCGGGCGGACCTTGCTCACCGCGTTCCCCGGCAAGACCAGATGGGCCACGAGCACCAGATGGACCCGTTTCACCAGATTTACCTGGAGCACCACGAGGACCAGATTCACCATTAGCACCCTTCAAACCATTCTTACCATCCTCGCCGCGGCTACCCTTCTCACCAGGGAAACCAATTTGACCTGGGCGACCTTGTGGGCCAGGTGGGCCGATTGGACCTGGTCGACCATCATTTCCACTAGGACCGTCTGGGCCTGGTTTACCACGCGGACCTTGTTTACCAGTTCGTCCCGAAAGACCTCGTGGACCAGGAATACCAGATGGACCGGGTGGTCCATTGTCACCGTCCTTACCGTGTGGACCAGACATACCGACCGGACCTCTATCACCTGGAGCTCCTTTTGGCCCAGCTTCACCGTCTTTACCAGGGAAACCGCGAGAACCTGGCTGACCTCGTTCACCAGGTTGACCAATAGGACCAGATGGACCTGGTTCGCCAGTAGAACCACGCCTACCAGGTTCACCAGTTGGACCAGTCATACCCATAATTCCCATTTCACCTTGTTCGCCCTTTGGCCCTTCGTCACCCTTGACACCAGCAGTACCAGGGACACCCTGATTACCTTTGACACCTGGTGGACCCATATTGCCCTGTGGACCTGGTGGTCCTCTTGGACCTGGAAGTCCGGGTGGACCAGATGGACCAGCATTACCGGTGGAACCCTTAGAACCTGATGTTCCATCTAAGCCGGGTGTACCAGGTAAACCAGTTGGACCTGGTGGACCAGATAGACCGTTTTCACCACGTGGACCTTGTGGACCTTGTGAGCCTTTGTCACCAATGATACCAGGCTCACCCTTTGAGCCGGGGTTGCCAGGGAAACCAGGTGGACCGGTTGCACCCATTGGGCCAGGTGGGCCAGATTTACCAGGCATACCATCAGCACCGCGTGGACCAGCATCACCAGGTTCACCTGGGTGACCGCGTGGACCTTGTTGACCTGGGGGCCCGGCAATACCAGGTGGACCTTGATCACCTTGAGCACCTTGCGGACCAGGTTCGCCGTTTTTACCAGATTCTCCGTCCTTTCCGGGATTTCCAGAGAAACCTCTATGACCTTTCGCGCCCGGTATACCAGGAGAACCAGGAAAGCCTCGTGCACCTTGTGGACCAGGCTGACCGATTGGTCCATGCTGACCATGTGGACCCGGGGAACCATCCTTTCCGTCCTTACCAGGGATACCCGCTTTACCTTGTGGGCCCTGTGGACCTGATGGACCAGTATCTCCTGGTGGCCCTGGTGGACCAGCGTAACCTTGGGGACCAGGCATACCAGCTGGGCCTGGTGGACCCCTTGGACCCATTTGACCCTAAACATAGTTGATCAATTTCTGTAATTTACTGTTCTCTTGGCTAAATATTATCAATATTGGTCCTAATATTTTTGGTCATTACAATAAAAAGATAAAGTTTATCATTTATTTTTTGTCAATTTATGTTTCTAATGTTTACCGTTATGAAGGCAAATGCTTTAACCACATTATTTCTAGCGATTTCCCGACCTCTATTTTGTGTTATTTCGGATAACTTTGAGCTGATTTTTTGGGAATATATTTCCGGCATTTATAGAAATTACGTTTTCGGGTTTTACCCAATCTGATAGACTTATCACGGAAAATAAGCCCTACAGTTATGAGAGAAAACGGATGAGGGCGTTTTACAACCACCCTCATGCGAATAGGGCGGCATTTATAGAACGACATAACACGCTGCATAATCATTCTTTTCGCGTCTAATGAAGTATTAATGTCAGATGATTAGCAGATATAAGGCATGTAAGAAATGTTCGAGGAATCTCAAATTGATCATCTCGAATGTTGAATATCCTATATGTAACCTCAGTGACAATATTGTCATTTGGTGGTATTGAGCACAATATGGAGGTTGGCGATACAAAATATTTGTACCGATTTTGGGGACATTGTATTAGATATTTAATTGATTTAACAGAATATTTTAATTCCATTAAAATCAGTGTTTTTGGACTAAAACTCCAAAGAGATATTTTGAAAATAAAAATGCCGTTAGATCGAGAACGGCAATGCAATGTATGCTTTTCCAGAAAATCGCAAACTATTAAATAACTAAATAAAATTGCGAAATTGGGCTCTAATTTTTAAATTTACCAATCTGCTTACTCCACCTCTATATTCACGGCGATGAATCATAATTCTCCCTCGATTTCACTTATGCTACCCACGAACTGTCCTAGTCACGTTCGTTTACGATTTTCTGGAAAACCATACATTCCGTTGTTGTATAATTTCGCACGAATAAAGACTACGCCATTCTCGATCTAATGGTATTTTTATTTTCAAAATATTTCTTTGGATTTTCCCTAATAGTAGTTTTAGTCCAAAAACACTGATATTAAAGGAATTCAAATATTCTGCTAAATCAATTGAACATCTATAATAATGTGCCCAAGATCGGTCCAAATCTTTTATATTGCTGACCAATGAGTTGTCACACATGTGAGTTTTTCCTTGCGGTTCCGAATCTGTTTTCAGAATGTCCAAAATTATACTCCTTCATACGGTTAACCCCCAAAAAAACCTATTTCACTTCTTAAAATTACCATAACTTGGGAAGAATCGATTGTACGCACTTTGGTAATGTAAATGTGGGGTAGCCGGATTTAAGTCAAAACTGTCATTTCGTGAAGGCTGTCGGATTGGCTCGCAAGTGGCCTTGTTCGACGCGTCATGACTCAAACTTCTATTCTTCTCAGAAGACCGAATTCTTAACACGCGACCCGTTAAAGGCCAAAAATGGGTCAAAAAAGTACAAATTTAACAACGTTTCAACATCATGAATTTTTAACTTTTCGATTTTATTATGATTTGGAAAACATGTCAAGATCGCAGAGTATGTTGACTAAAAATTCGCCTCAAAACAACGGCGTAAAACTATATTTCAGAACGGTCAATGTCAACTATATTCGACTCACGTTTTGTCTTTAGAGGGGGTTAACTGTATGAAGGTGTGTAATTTTGGAAAATTCTGAACACAGATTCCGAACCGCAATAAAAAACTCTATCAGACTAGCTAAGTCTCGTGAAGGTCTGGGGTGTAACTTACAGGCGGGAGGACGACTTTTGTGTCAGTTGTCTTCCAAGGCCATATAGCGCTCCTATTCTTGGCCAACCTCCACTTTGTGCTCAATACCGCCAAATCACAATATCGTCACTGAGGTTAAATATAGGATATGGGATACATTCGAAACGGATGACTGTGTATGTTCTTAAGTAGCTAAGTCTAGTATGATCAGAAAATTATTACAAAGAACATCGTAATATTTATATTGGCCGTTTAATCCCATTCATGTTAACCTGCGAAGTGTTACGGTTTTACCAAATGTAATAATTCGTGATTTTTTTGTTATTATGAAACACTATCGAACCACACCGCTAAATATTCTGAGAACTATATTATATATGCTAATTATAGCATACATTAAATTAGCCTAAGTTTGCATAAGTTTACATTTCGTTTACTCTAAGTCAATGCTTTTTCGTTATTATTAAAATTGTTTATTGATCTATTAACTATATTGTTATTTTTGGTTAAGCGGTAACACTTCGCACGTTAACACGAATGGGACCCATGGCCATTAGAACGATTAAAATTTTCGTGGCCTGAGCGTTAAGAATAGGATCTTTCTAAGATATTCGACCAAATATAATTTTTATAATAATTATATAATTTTCTAGATTTCAATTGATATAAAATAACCAAAATGAACTATAATTTGTATAGATTAACTTACAGGTGGTCCAACAATGGCTGGAACTGGACCCTTGGGTCCTCCACCACTCATTCCTTCTCCAGCTGGACCCGGGGGACCGGGAGGACCTGGTGAACCAGGTCTGCCTGGATAACCATCTGTCCCAGGTATGCCGGCTGGACCTGCTGGTCCGTCAATTCCGGGTGGACCTTGTGGTCCGGGTGGTCCTTAATTTACAAATTGGGCCGTTTTCTCGACGGATGAATCTCTTGGTTGATCTTGAGATAGAGTAAGATTTTATGCTTGTAGTATATATTTTAGCTTAAAAAGACGCAGAATGGACAGCTTATTTTTTCTTAGCTCGGCCAATTGCGGCCGGTTCCTAAAAACGTGTAAACGTTTCTAAAACGTTCCTAAAACGAATATCCGAATATCTCACTAAACAACTTTGAAAATCTTCGGCTTTAATGGGAATCGAACCCGGGCCTACAGAACTCGAGATCCATTGTGTTTACCGCTACACTATGAAACCATTGCTCAATGAGATTTTTCTATGATTGATAACTGAAACTTACTTCCAGTTAAACTTTTTAGCTGGTACAGACTGTATCTGTACAACGCTAACACTATAAAATAAGCATAAATGGGTTGCTAAATGCGCAAATCCTAAGATTTTACGTGTTTCCGATTCTAATTTTGCGCTATTTATTAGGAACTCTTACAAATCGTGTTTCGGAACAAATGCCCGCCAGGTGACCCCTTACCCTAACACCATTTAAATCGAATTCTAGATTATATATCCTCCAAATTTGAGTAGATATATAATGGAACGAACCACTATTACTTTTCGTTTAAGCAATGTGTAGGAGGATAATAAGTACAATATCTACAACAACATTCATTGGTGGGTTAATATCCCAAATCTCCCCTCGTGTGCCCTTTTAAATAAATGAGATTTTAACCACTTTTGAAAGCCTAAATTTAGACATTTAGACACTTCATATTCAAACCATTAGGTTACCAAAAGTTCCGATATAGCCTGTTATGTATATTGGACATTGAATGTTTTCTACCAGCAGTGTTTAAATGCCTAAATTTAGGCTTACAAAAGTGGTCAAAATCTCATGTATTCAAAAGGGCACACGAGGGCCCCTTTTGAAATCCCTTTTGAATATCCCTTTTGAAACACGTCGCAATCTTTTCCTATTAATAGGTACCTCTTGTTATATAAGCATATAATCTGGTCTATGGCAAAAACAACCAGAAAGACAATAATGTACTAACCTTGTGCGTATGCGACCGCATAAAGGTAAATTAATTTCCTCCAACCCATGATTACGATCCGGCTGAAAACATTATGTAATTTAAATGTCGTCTTTTAACGAAAACAATTAATTCTCAGCTATTGAGAATTTCTCTTTGCAAGTTTAAACATTTTTTAAACATTTTAACGCTTCTGAGAGTAAAAATATAATAACTGATATAAAAACCGAAATTAAAAACCTAATTTAAAAACCAAAATTAAAAACCGATATTAATAACCGATATTAATAACCGATATTAATAACCGAAATTTATAGCCGAAATTAATAACCAAAAAATGATTCTCCATAATTAATTCCAATATAATTATCGTACGACTATGCTAAAATCAGTGTTTTTCCAAATGCAAGAAAAAGATAAGAATGTCTACGTTTTATAGTAATATAAGAGTATTAAATATCATTTAGATATTAATTCAGATAATATAAAAATGGATAGAAAATAAAAAATTAGGCACGAGCATTTGGAAATGGAAAAACCAACACCTTTAATGAATACATACATTTGTACCTATACAGTTAAAATCTCAAATTTCTCAGTATTTCTCAGGCACAAGGGCTCTCTGGGCTGGTTTCTGTTATTACCTATACAAATGCCTCTACAGCATTTATAGAGGGGAACACTCTTGGTGGTTGATTAACTGTTTGAAGCAAATCTGTAGCTTGGTGAGTGTTCACAAACCCCCCATCAATTCTTTTAATACCCATTAGGAATTGGACAATGCTGCCGCCCTAGTGCCCTGTTTCCAGGGTATCGGCACACAAAGTCACTTGTGGCGTTCGTTTGTACTTTCACACTTAGGCACATGGTACAGTAGGTCCAATCCTATTCAATGAAGTCCCGTTGACTCTTTTTCTCATTACGATCCTTACTTTGCGAACCTCGATCCGGAACTTCAACCAGAACTTGCCTAAAAATTATTGTTCCGTTCACAGGAGGCTTTTGTTGTGAAAATATTAACTTGGTACGTCGGTTTAAATTTTTGATCGTCAGTACCGGAAATGGCTCCAGCAAAATCTTGCAATTTTCTTGCATATTTTTAACCAGACTATAATGCCTTAACTCTTGTGCACCCTTTTTAGAACATAACCCCTGTGCACACTTTTGCGCAAATTAGGATCATGACCCATCGGTAATAATATTACAGCTCGAGAATTATTTTTTTGTTTTCTCTGTCATTGCGTCTACAAATGTTATCACAAAGAGAGTGGTGAGTGAAGTCCAGATAAATGAAACCCAGAAAACCGCAAGTAATCGGAAAAAGTTCGTAAACGGTGAAATCATTTTCGTGAGAGAATGCATAGCGCTAGCCGTTCTAAATTATCACTGTCACAATAGAGGTAGCTGGTTGATAATCTGGTTTATTTTTCGACGTTAATTTTCGGATTTTTAATTTTTAGGTTCGGTTGTAATTTTGAGCCACAAGTTTACTCAAAATATGCACCATAGAATTTTATCCGGAAATACTGGTCAACGGGTTAATATGTAAGACAGTAAAATAATAAAAAAGTGAAAATATCCCCATTGTGATTTGTTAGGTACCCCACCTTAGATTGGGTGTGTTGACAAAAGTTTATCCCATGCAAAAATTCTACATAACTTCAAGCTCCAACACATCAGTTTCCGTTTTTGGGTAGCACTTCTGGTTGTACTTCCGATTTAAAAATTGTCGTAAAAGAGGCTGCGTGGAATTGGAGGGGGGGTTCTGTGTCAATGACGGTACATGATTGAAAATAGGCTCCATATGGAGAGTACCGGAAAATAATTTCTGAACATATACATTTTGACCTTTATATGACCTTTATATTTTCAACTATTCTGATTTTGATTGCTAGATCAAAGTGAATTATATGTTATAATTAATAATATATCGAAATATAGTAATATATAGTGATGTTGTAAAAATTGCCCGATCGTATATTTTCTTCTCGATCGTCTCACCGGAAAATCAATGAATAGTTTTTAATAAAATGTTCAGCATTTGAACCGTGAACCTTTAGCTTTCTAATGGTAAACCTTTTATTAAAAACTATTCATAGATTTTCTGATGAGACGCTCGAGAAGAAAATATACGATCGGGCAATTTTTACAACATCACCGTAATATAATAGTACGTTTAACTTTTGGGGAATGCAGCAAATGTTTGTTGGTTGTGCGCGGGTTAACCCAACTACTTTTAAATTTCAACTTCATTCGAAGAATTTCAGTGCGGAATATATAGAAGATTGATCACCGCCGGCAATGTCAAGGTCGATAACAAGGTAAACAATCATGTTAGTGTGTTTAATTCGAACGACTGGACAAAACTTGGTGATAAACGGGCAGTCATAAACCGCGACTCACCTATAAAAAGTGGAAAAAAGCCGACCGGTCGTACACTCTTAGGACTTTCAAAATGTCTTATGGGTGTGACTACCTTTTCTTTATTTTTATTGATAATTTTCAGTGAAAGGACTATTTTTTGCCTCCGTATACCAATTAGAAACGTGTGTCAATCCGGGTGAATTATTGAGTTCTGGGTCGGGGCCGCACAAAATTTTTTGTTTGAGGATATAGTCATGGAGTGAGATCATGATTTGTTGCCAGTCATTCAGCCAATTAGATTGCGTATAAGATTCCGAGAAAACCCTGAAAATACCAAAATGCAAAAGTTGACCACTACTAATAATCAGAAGTATTTTCCATTTATCCAATGTAAACAATGTCGGGAAATATGGTGAAGTATATAATAAATAATGACGTATAATAACCTACTACCAACGTTTGGTTGGATTATATACGAGTATAAAATTCATCTCTAGTATTAAATATGATATTGATTTACCACTAGAGGTCGTCTCGGGCAACAATTTGGTGCGACTCCCGATTCGAAACAACAATTTCCGGATTTTAGCCTCCACTTCCGGTCTGAAAGTCGGTTTTAAAAAACCGGGATGGTCGATTATGGGGGTCCTGGGGGCAAATTCGACGTAGCACCACTCTAACAGAAGTTATGGTCCAATTA
>SCLF01034060.1:0-12233 GCA_004367975.1 Mesochordaeus erythrocephalus
TGACCTACTTATAGCCCAAAAATTGAATTTCTAAAGTACAAATTTTAAAAAAGTGACAAAATCACGAATTTTTCACTTTTTGATTTTATTATAATTTAGTAAGCATGCCAAGATCACGAAGCTAAAATACCGGAAAAAATGTGTCCATTTCGACAATGTGACTTTCGAGGTCCATAGCTTTGAAACAAATAATCGTAGTATGTTTGCGATACCTTTGTTGGATTCCCAGGTGCCTTGTTAACGGTTCCCAGGTGCCTTGTTAACGTTTAAAAAAGGTCTTTTTGACATGTCAGGGGGTTAACTGCACGAAGGCGTATGAATTTGGGCATTCTGAAACTAGATTCGGTACCGCAAGCTTCACGGTACCCCGTTTTAAATTACCATAACTTGAGAAGAATCAATTGTACTCACTTTTGGTAATGTAAAACTTTGATCGTGAAGCCAAACCCTGCTTCACAAGTTATGGTAATTTAAAATTTCGCAGTAGGGGGTTTTGGGAGCTAACAGTACGAAGGCGTGAAAATAGATTCGGAACCGCAAAGAAAAACTATCATCTCTTGCTACCCAGAGCCCCTAGGGGGGAAGTTTTTATAGGCGTGTAAAAGATATCATGACGTTGCCAGAATATACTAAATTTTATTTCGAAGGGAAGACCGTTGATCAAGGAGTTTGCAAAACTGATCCTGAATGGTTAAACACCGACGTTCCTGAAAGCATTACTAGCTCTTCTGAAGCCTCTGAAGTTAGCAAATTTGAAAATACGTCCGAGTTGGAAAGTGATTTAACTACCACGAAAGAAAAAGGTATTGGAAATCGAGCTAACTATTATCGATTAAGTTTTAAGTTCATACCAAAGAAGGACTTTTTGCGTGCGAACATTGCTCGAAATCCTTCTCACGAAAAGGCCATTTGACCATTCACTTACGGGTTCACACTGGAGAACGACCTTTCACATGTGAATATTGCTCGAAATCCTTTACGCATATAGGTAATTTGACCATTCACTTGCGAAATCATACTGGAGAACGACCTTTCGATTGTGAACATTGTTCAAAATCATTCATAACAAAAGCTCATTTAACCACTCATTTACGGGTTCACACTGGAGAACGTCCTTTCAAATGTGAACATTGCTCGAAGTCCTTCTCAAGAAAAAGCGAATTGAATATTCATTTACGAAGCCATACAGGAGAACGACCCTTCAAATGTGAACATTGTCCAAAATCCTTTTCAAGAAAAACCGAGTTAAAAATTCATATACGAAGCCACACAGGAGAACGCCCCTTTGAATGTGAACATTGCCCGAAATCCTTTACAAGAAAAAGCGAATTGAAAATTCATTTACGAAGTCACACGGGTGAACGACCCTTCGAATGCGAACACTGCTCGAAAGCCTTCACATGTAAAGGTAGTTTGACAACTCATTTACGATGTCACACCGGAGAACGACCACACAAATGTGGACGTTGCTCAAAATCTTTTGTAATTATCGGTAATTTGACCACTCATTTACGAGTCCACACTGGAGAACGACCCTTCGAATGTGAACATTGCCCCAAATCCTTCTCGACAAAACGCGAGTTGGAAATCCATTTACGAAGCCACACCGGAGAACGACCCTTTGAATGTGAACATTGCCCGAAATCCTTCACATGTAAAGGTAGTTTGACAACTCATTTACGAAGTCACACAGGACAACGACCCAACGAATGTGAACATTGCCCAAAATCGTTCTCAACAAAACGTGAGTTGACAATTCATTTACGAAGCCACACGGGAGAACGACCTTTCGAGTGTGAACATTGCTTGAAATCCTTCACATGCAAAGGTAGTTTGACAATTCATTTACGAAGTCATACTGGAGAACGACCCTTCAAATGTGCACATTGCCCAAAATCCTTTGTAAATGTAGGTAATTTGAAAATCCATTTACGAAATCATACCGGGGAACGGCCCTATAAATGTGAACAATGTTCGAAATCATTCAAGCAAAAGGGCGAATTGAAAATTCATTTACGAAATCACACTGGAGAGCGACCTTTCGAATGTGAACATTGCTCGGAAGCTTTCACATCTAAATGTAATTTGACGATTCATTTACGAAATCACACTGGCGAAAGACCCTTTAAATGTGAACACTGTTCAAAATCATTTAAACAAAAAGGTGAATTGAAAATTCATTTACGAAATCACACTGGGGAAAGGCCCTTCGAATGTGAACATTGCTCCAAATCCTTTACATGTAAAGGTAACTTGACAATTCATTTACGAAATCATACAGGAGAACGACCCTATGAATGTGAACATTGCACCAAATCATTTAAACAAAAGGGAGAATTGAAAAGTCATTTAAGAAATCACACTGGAGAACGTCCCTTCGAATGTGAACATTGTTCGAAATCCTTTGTGAATATAGGTAATTTAACCATTCACTTACGAAATCACACCGGAGAACGGCCCTATAAATGTGAACATTGCACGAAATCATTCAAACAAAAAGGTGAATGGAAAATTCATTTACTAAATCACTCTGGAGAACGACCGTTCGAATGTGAACATTGCTCGAAATCCTTCTTACGAAAAAATGGCTTGAAAGTGCATTTACGAATTCACACCGGAGAACTACCCTTCAAGTGTGAACATTGCTCCAAAGCTTACTCAAGAAAAGAGCAGTTGGTAATTCATTCACAGACACATACCACAGAGCGAAGGTACGAATGCAAAAAATATAAACGATCTTCCAATACATTAGAAGTTTTATCTGAGGCTTGTTTTCACAGTTTAGCATAATATATTTTTCAGCCGCGCAAAAAACCTGAATTTCCCTCAAAAGGATATTTTAATTAATGGTGCGAAGTTTTTAAATAATATACTGGCCATCACGTTATATGCGCTCTTCAATTGCAGCCATTGCTATAATAGCGCCATAATAAGTACGCCTAAAGCTGATTAAGCACGTCACGTGTTTGTACGCATACTATAGGGGGAATTTGTACCAGCGGGTTAACAAATCTGTCTATAACCTTTGCTATGAGGGGGTTACCTTATGGTTTACTTTGAACTACTTATTAACCGTTACGTGTAGCCTCTACTAATCTGTACATGGGGTGATGGAAGGTTCCCTCATGATTTAATGTTTATTACTTTCGTAAGAAGGCGTTTAAGCGCCGTCCAACATTACAGAAACTAATCTATTTCTCGGATTCCGAATAATACGGTTCGTTCTCTTTGTAAAATGGGCCTTGTGAAGGTCCTCGTATGATATTTCTTTGTCAAAGGGTTGTAGATTGTTAAAGAAGTGGTTAAATGAAACCCGATTAGTATGTTCTATATGAATGGCCCATGGCGTTCCACTTTAGGAGTCGAGAGTCGCTGAAGTGGCTACTCTGCTCAAAGTAGGATGGTCTGCTCACTTGTTTGCAATATAATGCATATAATGTTTCTTGATTTCTTTGTCCGGAGTCGCTAGTTCGTAACTAGTAGTTCACGAATACTTAATTAATGGTAACTCGTTTTTGGAGGTTTTCCTCTATTTTTGCTCTTGTGGATGTTTATTGATTTCTTTAAGAGCCGTTTCAGTGCATCTAGAGTCTGTTTATTTCGCGCTGCAAATTTTGTTGCTCGGCGTTTATAACACATGTCTGTAAACTATCGAAGTTTCCCGAGTTTTGGTGAGTCTATATGCGATTGCCATTATACATTATACTTCTCGGTTTCGGGGTGCGAGTTATTGTTTATTATGATAATGTCATTGATACACTGCAAATATATAGTCTTTGACGAATTCAGTTGCTCGAGGGACGTTACTGATTAGGTTACGTTTCTCTATATTTTCTGTTCGGCTGATTACAGTTGTGTTTACAGCTTTGCTTGGCTCCTACTTATGCGATGGTGATTTTACCTCTTGTAAATAACGGTATAAGAACTATTGTGTTTGTTTTGTAACCAGAAGATATGACAAGCCCGGAGAATAACAAATCCATATGAATACATGCAAATACAACCATCCATTGATCAGTCTTAATCACTTACATTATTTAGTCGACGTAATAAGGTCAGAAGAAAGAATTAGCGGACTGGAAATTCGTTATGTTTGGTTCCTCGGGAAATTCTTGGATTCGTATGGATTCGTTTTTATTTTGCTGATCTTTCATCTGACACGCTTCATTGACCTCCGTAATCGTGCAATAGTGTTCTAATTTGCATGTTTATTGATTAAATGATTTTTCTTGTTCGATGTCATACGCCAACATCGGTGAATCCCGGTTGATGCATATAAAGCTGTGTGTCTTCTGGTAGAATTTACAATTAATATTTGTATGGGTGTGACCGTTTTTATCTGTTCCGTTTTTTCAGATGTGTTGGAGGTGGTTGTTGTGACTGAGCTTTGTTGCGCCCGTTGTTGTAGTTATTCTTGGTGGAGGTGCTGGTGTTGCTATTGATGCAATAATTGTTGCGGTTGTGGTCGTTCGTGTCGTTGTTGTTGAAATCATTATTGTAGTCGTGGTTATAGCAGCTGTGATTGTAAGCGAAAAGTAGTTTGAATGCCCGCATTCTAAAATGATCTTAAAACGTGAGCTCAAAATGGTGTAAGTGAAACCGGGCTAAAAATTTTCTAGGATTATGAGTTATATAATATTATACTAGGTATATATTATTAAGTATATTATAAGCAAATATAATATGAGGGGCAATTATCGATGCTTAATTTATGGTATGAGTCGACCGTCGGGTAAATGTCCTTGAGTGTTGTCTGGTTCGTCGAGTTCACCAGGATAGGTATGAACGTTTGTGTTGCTGTAGGTTGAGAGCGGGGTTAATGCGGCGGTCTCAGCAAGAATGATTATTGTTTCGAGTTCTGATTTGGTATTGGGATGGGTTGTTTTTGTTAAAATCACTTTGCCATTCATGTAGGCGTTGATATAACAGGTGTCTGGAGCTAGATAATCTTGCGTAAAGCATGTGCCGTTTTTATATTTTATGGTGGTATGATTAGATTTGTGTCTCAGGACTTTGTGTGGATCAGCATCTTAGATCGTCAATTGATTAGTTGATTATTGAATGCTCGTGCCTTAGAGTTTATCGAGTTCGTGTTGATTGGTATTGGTGTGTATAACATGTAATCGACCTGGAATGCTTGTGGAATGACGAGATGCATCTGGAAGCGTTATCTATTTGGTAGCAATTCTATCGTAATCGTTTGTAATTCCGTATCCACGCTTTTCATATGTTCTTGGCGGTCGGTTGTATTGAGATAGCTCTTTGGCTATGTGTGGTTATAGATGAAAGTTGCATTGCGCTAACTGTGATATTTGGGCAATACGTGTCGGATGTTCTTGAAGAATCGTTTGTTGTGGTTGGTTTAAATTTGTACATTGGCCCGGCACTTATATTCTATGTGGCCGGGACAATATTGTGCTGACGAGAACGTCATTTAATCCGCAACTAAAGTTGGTGTAGTTGCTTCCGACACTTTGGCTATGCGAGGTCGGGCTCTTTAGGCGAAACTTCCATAAGCGGGGTATTAGTCTCTTAATCGTAGGCAGATTGCGCTGTCGGGGATTGCAGATATGAAGAATTGTCCTAGCAATTTTGATACAAGTTTTTTTTTCAGATGCGACTCAAAACAATAGTACAAACAGCTCCAAAACAACGGTATCACGCCATACCGGATATATATATATATATATAACCTACGCATTTGACTCGTGGTATCTCTTCGGAGTTTGCCTTATTTCGGGGGTCGTAATGGAGTAATGAATTTTCTGTTTCTACATGATGGGACTCTGTCCCTCATTTAGATTTACATTATTTATGGCATATGATAGATTGACTATTATCTCCAGACAGGTCCCACGATTACCATATTCGTTTTTCATGTGCTGTTCTATAAACACTAAGAATCTCAGAGGATATATTTTTACGGAAATACAAAAACACATCTCCCCCACTACTTCGTCCTTTAATGTAAATAAATCCGTCTTCCACGCTCGTTTGGCTTGTCTCGACAAGACATATATCTACAATGCATCAACAGTGATCATAATGCATTTTTCCAGAGCCGAATCATTCTCTTTAATATAAATTCTGTATTTTCCTTCTTAAGTATCGCCCATAGTTGTTGGATTTCCCTACAATAGTGAATAATCTCATCATTTCCTCCTTAGTTGAACCTGCTACCGCCCTTGACGCATCTGGGAGAAATACCACGCTCTGCAGCTGTACTTGCTGCTTCGTCAGCCATGATCTCTTCGTCAGCCATGATCTCTCCATTTTAATGAACATAGACTTTACACATTTCTCTAGCTCGTCTCTCAGTTTCTCGTAATAAGCGCCGATCTATTTTATGTTCTCACTGCACATGCAATCGTTTTATTTATTTCCATTATATACATTATTATATTCTTCATTACCCCACAAAGCCAGTTTCAATGTTTGAATGAGGAAGTCTCACATTTGTTTTGTATTTGTGGGATTTTTCTAATCACTTTATACCAAGTGTGAAATTGTTCCACATATCTTCCTCAAAACAATTGCTTGCGTTTCATTTTTTCTACTAGTTGCTTCCATTGCGTCAACTTGTCCAGTACTTTGTTCGCCTTCGTATCGCTATTTCTCTGTGTTATCTCCGTGTTTCTCTGTGTTTTCCATCTTTAGAACGTCATATTCCCTGGGAGGCTTTGACTTTTTGAATATCCTCTAATAGTCCCGTACAGTGGGATCGACTAATACGCTAGATTTCGACCATTTAGACCATGCATTTTGTTGGCAATTACCATCGTTTTACTTTTATTACGGCAGTAAATTCCTACATACAAATCTGTTTCCGCTTGAAATAAACATTCGCCCAGTCTCCGCCCTAGTTTCTTATTTACTAGCCCACCGCATTTGCAGTTCGCCTCTGATAAGTCGCTTTTCCTGGCTGTGTACAACCATTCACCCCATGGCTTCCTCTTGATACTACCTTCCTCTCCCTTGCCTCGGTCCGTTATATACATACGATTCTAATATTACTTTTCTAGTCCCGGCTGCCACATATGTTTATCTGGATTGAGTGAGCTTTATTTAGCTTCACCTGTAATTTAGTTAGGCATTCCTCGACAATGTAGTTACGTACAGTTTTACAGTTCCTCTCAATATAGGAATTGCCTTGCTCTGCGTTTTGTTCATTCAGTATCTTGAATATTATTTATTACTCTATAAGCATGTGCTTACATATATGTTTCATTTTATTTATTTTTTATTGTGTAAAATGTTATTTTCATTTCATTTCATAATGTATTATTATTATCAATTTTACATAGTACTCTTGTGCACAGGTCTGTAAGTTTTACTGGTCTTCTCAATGATGCCCTTCGTTCTAAATGTTCGTCATTTCTTTTATAGCTATAGTATCGGGGAACTTATATATGGTTTTCAATTATTGTGGACAGTCTTTCCTCTTCTATCTGTCCGATCACCTCCTGGTGTCCAAGTGTCCAATCACCTCCGTTCTGTAAGTAAAGAAGATTCCCTCTGGGTTTTCGTCTAGCTAGGGAAATAGAGAATTTATTCCGATATATAGGAGATCACTATTTGGGTCCACCTAGTTGGGATATAGTGGAGACCTATTTGCTTGCTTCCTAAAAGGAATTTCCATTTTTACCGGAGAAAAATTTCCGTTGCATACATTTCGTTAGGGAAAGAGCGAGTTTCTGCTGGTAGGGACACTCCCCTATACGTTTTCCTCTAGTTAGAGAAATATAGAGTTTCTGTTTACCACTTTTCCGCAGGTAGGAGACTTGCTTGCAACTACTTATAGGAAGACGGTGAGTGTTACTGTTTTCACTTTTAGGAATAGGTAGATGAATGGGAAATAGTTTAACTTTTCCCTTTTGCTAATCACCTCTCTATGTGCTTGCAATTACTACTTAGTTGAAGAGACCTAATGTCTTTCCACCTTTTAACCGAAGGATCCCTATTATTCCTATGTCGGCAGGTATGGTAAGTAAAGAAGATTCCCTCTGGGTTTTCATCTAGCTAGGGAAATAGAGAATTTATTCCGATATATAGGAGATCACTATTTGGGTCCACCTAGTTATGATATAGTGGAGACCTATTTGCTTGCTTCCTAAAAGGAATTTCCATTTTTACCGGAGAAAAATTTCCGTTGCATACATTTCGTTAGGGAAAGAGCGAGTTTCTGCGAGTTTCTGCTGGTAGGTTACTGTTTCCACTTTTAGGAATAGGTAGATGAATGGGAAATAGTTTATCTTTTCCCTTTTGCTAATCAGCTCTCTACGTGCTTGCAATTACTACTTAGTTGAAGAGACCTAATGTCTTTCTACCTTTTAACCGAAGGATCCCTATTATTCCTATGTCGGCAGGTATGGAAGCCTTTTCTTCCTTCTATCCATAACCGAGCCGTGTTTCTTCTCCTCTTTTCACCTTTCTAAATATAAAGATAACATTCTATTTTCCTTTTTATAGTTTTTTTATTGATTCGCCAAAAATTAGCAGATGCATAATTATTACATACATCTTGTTTGTCATTATGTTTCACGTATCTCATTTTGCACATCTCCAGCAGGTTCTATATGCCTTGCCCCCTGTATTCTTTCTTTGTTATTTATTGCCAAACCTCCAGTAGAACCGGGATAAATTCTGCCGACAGTGATACTGCTCTTTCTGTTTTGTTTTCATTCCTAGGTTGTTGAGGACGTCAAAATTATTTACGTATGGTGTCTGGTTTACTGACTTGTCAGAGAGTTGAGTTGAATGCTGGTTCTCAGCACATCAGCTACATGGGTATAGTTATTAATTATGGCCTATCGTCATCTCCCTATTCATTGCTTCCTTTCCCGTCAAAAGCAGGTGTCGAATCCCCATATGGCCCTTACCAGTATAATTAATAAACATTCCCCGCAATTATTTAATTTTTGCCGGAAACAAACCCCATCCCGCGTCCTTACTCCTCCTATTCTATTTCTGTAATTTTCCCTACTTACATTCACATGCAAATTTCTGTAAAACGGCTTGCTCAATTATCTAGCAATACGTGAGTAACGATGAGCCGATCGTTGTTTGTACACATTATACTCAACCTACGCATTAACATAATTTGACACCAAATTATTTTTGATTAACCCTCCAATGAACATTGATAATTACGTATCCATACATACGTGGTACAAACTGTACCGTTATTCGTAACTAGAAGAAAACGATTAAAAAAATTACCTGTATAGATTCCTGTTTGTACTTCACTTCGTTGTAAACTATTTTTGATTTTAAGAAATGAACGATTTGCATTACCAATCAATAGAGGGATCACTGTATTTTGTTAGACTACGGGAGTCTATATAAAGTAACGAAAACAAAAATAAAGAATTATGTTGCAAAACTGTCCATAACGAACGAGAATTCGGGTGCTCGGGATTCAAAAAACCCAAGCGTTCGGCTATATTTGGAACCGAAGCATAAAATAAAGGTAACTTCCAGTCGGTTTAATTGATTTTATTAACCGAAATTTCAGACATCCAATGATAGTTCATCGCTCAATAGTAAAGAACCTGATTCAAAAGCAAGGAAAGAAGAGTACCCTTCCAATGAGTCAACAGACTTTGACTTCTATATGACCGAGTAAATATCATTGCAAGCTACATTGTTTATAGTTTATTTGTTGATATTATGAAGTAGTTCAAAGTACGTAACTGATCCAAAAATGGTAATCTTACAACTGGTCCCATACACATAGAAACTTTGGGAAATTAATCTAAAGCCGGTTCTCTTGCTTTTCTTGGTTAAAGTTGAATTTTATTACGTAAACGTTATTGCGTCTGGGACTAACCTTTTTGACCTATAACTGGGTCACATGTTACGAATTCGGGGTTGATCTTCTAAGAAGAAGTGAGGCTTGAGTCATGACGCGTCGAATAATCCCACTTTCGAGCTAATCGGACATAATTCACGAAATGACAGTTTGACTTAAATTTGCCTATGAGAAAATCTATCAAATACCATTAAAATTTTATATGTTATAGAGTTTGGCTTCACGATCAAAGTTTTACATTACGAAAAGTACGTACAATTGGTTCTTCTCAAGTTATGATAATTTAAGATTTCACAATAGGGGTTTCTGGGGGTTAACTATACGAAGGAGTAAAATTTTGGACATTCAATCCCTATTTTCGACCGACCTCTTGTAACTTGACACCTATGCTGAATACTTTTGATGTTCAGATTAATGATTGCCCTTAACCCCGAAAGTCGTACTTTTTTTAGGCGTGACTTTGCTTACGCTGTTAAGATCACCGAAAATAGCGTTTGCGCCAATTGTTTTCGGCAGATCGCACCGGAAATGGGTAAAATTCCGTAATTGTTCTGTATAAAAGTTATAAGTCTACCTACATACTGGTAACTTAACGGTAAATAGGCTGTTCGTTACGTCTAACATGAAACTACGGAATTTTACTCATTTCCGGTGTAGTCTTCCCTTTATTAATTTTCTATGTGTATCCTGCTTGTCATAGAAAGAAAAAATACGTTCTTATATTGTATAGAAGTAGTTTTTATCGAATATATGGTGAACCTGTCGATAAGCCAAAAGTGATGTATTAGTTGGTCGAAGGTTGTCTAATTCCATTATGAGGTAACGAAACACACATTTCTCGATTGATAAAATAGCTTTCATCATATCCCATTTCCTTACAACTGTCCCCTGTGTGTAGGGGCGTATTCTTCTGTTTTAAGAAGAGGGTGGGAAACCACGCGGAGTATCCAGTATAGTAGACTGCCCAATGATACAAATTAATTGATATCTGCCTAACAATACCAGATTCCTGTTATTGATACCGATAATAAATCATATTTGCCGGAAAAATTAGTGAACTTTTGTTTCGTAATCATAATATATCTCATTAATTAATTCGCTCGCAAGTACTTCGCTTGACTCTATAAAATTTTTCATCCAGATGGGTTTATAAAGATAAATGTTGATATAAAATCTTTTCTCCCTAAAACTCTAAATCAATAAGTATTGATTGAAAATATTAAAATTGGAAGAGAGAAAGATTGGATACAGATATACGCAGAATATTAACGAATAGGTATCGCATAATTCCAAATAATTACAAATAATTACTAATAATTACTAAATAGTTACTAATAATTACTACTAATAATAATTACTAATAATACCAATGAAATTTCGCGTTATAACCGTTATATTAAGGGTGTATTTGCAAACGAATAGGCAAAAAATAATTACAAAAAATGACCAATAATAGATATCTGTTGTTAAGCTAGGTACTCTGAAATGTTTGGACTTCTAGCCATATATTTGACCGACAAAATATTACTTGAATGAAATTTCGCGTGTATAACTGTTACATTCTGATTCGGCATACTTTCAAATATTGACTTCTATTATCGACGTCTTTTTATACTTCTTTGCTCAATTTGGGGCAGTTGTGGAATAAATGATACAACCTACGCTGGCTATGTTCCCTAATTTTTTTGCTGAGTAGTTAAGCACTCGCTGTTGAAAATTTGTTCTATAATTGGTTACTTCAACCAGGAACACCAAGAGAACTGGCTTTAGACTAATTTTCCAGTCAAATAAACGTCAAAATATAGATTTATTATCGGTATCAATAACAGGAATCTGTGACTCTGTGAATCTGGCATTAGGCAGTCTCGTACACTGGATACACCGCGTGGCTTCCCAACCTCTTGTTAAAACATAAAAATACGCTGACGTTTGCAAAGATGAGCATATCTGTCTGCTTTGTAAAAACGGTGATCGCTCTCTTCCTCGCACGATGTCTCTCTAATTCAGAAACAGCTACACCGTAAATTCAATAAAAGATACTCATCTGCAATATAAGAACTATTTTTTTCTATACCAACAAGGATACCCAAAGAACATTAATAAAATGAAGCTGAGTTATTTGGGTTAAAAGACTTGGAGTTGAGTCCCAAAAGCGTTGGATTTCAGAAAAAACTGGTTTGAAGATGAAGTGTCTAAATGCCTAAATTTACGCTTACGAAAGTGGTAAAAATCTAATTGACTGGAAACCGCCTAGCGATAAGTTTGTTGGATATACACCAGGGGCCACCTTAACGCGCCACCTTCGGCGAAAAAAAAGTGGCGCGTTAAGCTGGCCTTTGGCTCGTTAAGAGAAATTCGGCTATTTGACCATTAGACTTATGCTTTTGTGGCATAACTTGAAAATAATCAATTGTACGCACTT
>SCLF01034171.1:0-12232 GCA_004367975.1 Mesochordaeus erythrocephalus
CGACAATGTCCTCATGAAGGAAGTGACCCAAAAGAGCCACTTGTGGCTGGAGGCAAATGATTACTTTTGCAAGAACAATCCGCTGAAGCGAAGACTACAAAACTACCGTGGCTAGACGGTTATAAAGTTTTGAAAACAAATGGTGTTGTGTGCCGGTCGTTAAACGTAAAAAGCGGGCAGACCGATTGGGTCCACAGGATTCACGTGAAAACAATAATTTCCCGTAGTCACCACTTAGAGCATTTTGCATGAACCTTTTGTTCCGGAGTCGAAATCAGTAACTGAGGGGCAAGTCCGACATTAATCACCATGTCGCCTCCCACAATAGAAAAGTCAAAAATACCTTATTGCAAATACCGGTACGGTCGTCGTCTCGAGTAAGGAGGTAGACGGATCGACTTCAATATGGGAAGAACTTCCAGCAATGCTAACAAGTTTTCGTATATCGTATGTCCCAAAGTTTACTGCCAGACTGTCACCCGAAAACGTTATGTCTTGTCCGAAATTATAGTAATCATATTTATTGTTGAGCTGCAGCGACCGTTGGACTTCCGGACACAGCGAGACGACAATGATAAAATAAATTATTATGTATTACACTATTAATTACAGCCCGCCGTATTTCACGTCCAAAATATAGGGGGATGTAAACATTATAAAATGTTATTTAAATAATTTATGCCCTCGGGCCGAAATGAAATTTAAAAGGAAAATTAAAATTTCTCGTTTCTCCGAGCCCGATTAAAACACATCACTCGAGACATTATAACCCCCACCACACGGTCTTGATAAATAAAATATATATAAATATATGCGTCTTTAACTCCACGGGGTTGACCAATATGTCGACGTCAACAGAGTTTATTTATTACAGCTTATTTTATTACAGCGTATTTACAGCTTGTGTCGTTCAGCTTGCTTGCATTTATAGCTTATTACTAATTAATTTTGACGGTCCGAATATGGTTGCAAAAATAATGTAATTGAGAAGTAGATAAGACTAAAGGTTACTTTGCGCCTTTGAAATATACGGAATTTCTATCATAAGTAAAATCTATCATAAGCAAAATCAGATCAAACCCCCTAAATACGTATTTGTGTCTACTTAGGTTACATGTCAGTTGTATATAAATACACTTTAACCTAGTCTGATACATAACAATAATGCGTTATATTATATGACGAAATTAGGACCAATATAAACGCAATTTCTGCTCAAGAAATTCATAAACGAATAAATCAAGTTTGCGGTTGAACACGACTATTACTATTTTTTGTCCCAAATTTAAAGTATCATTTCCTAAGTGACTAACAATAGTCAATTTCCCTGTTATTCGCTGACACTTCCGTTCTACAAATTGTTGCAAAAAATTCCACGTATAGTTTACGGGGTCAATAAAACATCCAAGCACTTCTAAGGCTTTAAAAACGCTAAAAGCAAGAACACCGTTCATTTTGGAACGATAAGTAGCCTCTTAAAGTACTTATTATTATAAATGGCAAATTCTATTTTTCAAATAGGGCTTTATGGCTCGACTTGCACTTGTGCACTTTCGCAGTCCCATTCACGGTGAACAGTTACTCTATTTGTACATTTAGTATATGCTATTTCACTGGCTGTAAAAATAAAGGAAAGTGATCCTAAGATACTACTGACAACTAAGTGATCAGCGATACAAAAGCTTTGTACCAATCTTGGGCACATTATTTTAGATGTTTAATTGATTTAGCAGAGTATTTGAATTCCGTTAAAATCAGTGTTTTGGGACTAAAACTACTATTGTGGAAAAGTCCAAAGAGATATTTTGAAAATAAAAGTTAAAATATTAGCATGTTATTTGAGTAATTTCTTTACTAAAGCGTTCAAATTTCTTGAATGTCGGCTCAGTTTGGCGATTCGAATTATCCTCAACAAACGAATAATTCTCATGACTGCCAGGAAGGCCACTTTGTCTGAATGGATCTCTGGTCCACTGCCATGTGTATGGTTCTTCTCTTCAGCTTGGAACGAAACAACCTCTACCGTTAGCGTGACGAAATAAGGCACAATTGCGATTATGTCGATTATATTCAGGAAACTTGTGTAGAAAATCTTCGCCGAGGGGCACGTTACACATCGCATAATCAGCTCAAAGGTGAAAAATATAATGCAAATCGTTTCTTCGGGTGAATTATGGGATGCTAAACACCGACAATTATACGAGATTTTGGTACGATTTGAGTCTTACACATAAATGTACAGTGAAGTCACGGAAAGTGTCTAGTCGTATATTCTCTTCTCGAGCCGTCTTAGCGAAAATCAATGAATAGTTTAATTAGAAAGCTAAACGTTCAACATTCAAATGGTAAACTTTTTATTAAAAACTATTCATTGATTTTACGGTGAGACTACTCAATAAGAAAATATACAGCTAGACACTTTTCGCGGCTTCACGGTATAATAAAAATTTCGTATACGTATCATCTGTTCACTCGATAACTTGTATTCATAAACGTAATAACAATAAAAGGCTGTAATTTGATTAATAATTTGTCATTTGTCTGCTGTGTTCGCTGGTTTATCTACGTCTACCCGTTTTGATGTCGAGTTTTTAAGGCTATAATTCCTTGTGTATAAGGTATTCCGGATATTTCCGATAAATCTACTGCATCGGTGCCTTTGTACATGTCTGTACATCTTCTTGTTTTCGTTTCACTCGTTCGTTTCTTTAGTTAGGGGGACTCTGTATCGTCTATGTATCATATTGTAGGCCCGGTCGTCTGCTGAACTTTATTTTGTAGCGTTTATTTTTCATTGCATTGGTGTTTCGAAGTTTTCTGAAAAGACATAAATGCCTGATAGCATTTCCCGTTGGCCATTCAGCCAGGTCGCAAATACTCGATCTGTTTTATTCACTCACTTCTTGCCGCCTTTCATGTCAATTACGTTAAGGGTGTTTCTCCATTCTCGTGAAATGTTTCTCCTTTGTTCACATTGGCTCTTTTACGCATTCTACCTGGTCATTCGTAATTGAGTCGGTACCGTGCGTTTCTAACTGCGTCCATTACCAAATTATTTACTGGACTTTGAGCGATGAAATCTAGATATTACTCTATTAGTTTACACCATCCGTCGCTTGCGTACCTAGCTCCTAACCTCCACTTTATCTGAGACATGGTCTATGGCTTGTTGGGGCGTCCCGTTATAAGGGATGAACATATTGTTTGGTTGTATTGTGCTCGATTTAACAATTGGATTACGTTTGACGATTACTCAGTAATCTTGATACTGCTGAAGTTGTTCCGTGCTAGATCCGGGGCTAGATCCGGGGTTCAAGTCCTTTTACAAAGGTAATCTACTAAGTAATATATATGGTCCATGTTGTCTATGGTCCATACAAAAGTATTTGGTCTTGAAATCTTTATTTTCTACTCCAGTTTGTATTTCATTTCTGCTTCATCTTCGACTCGATTTCTACTCGATTTCTACTGGATTTCTACTCGATTTCTACTCGATTTCTACTCGATTTCTACTCGATTCTCCACTCCAGCTTCTACTCGATTTCTACTCGACTTCTACTCGATTTCTACTCGATTCTCTACTCCAGCTTCTACTCCGTTTCTGCTCCATTTATATTCTATTGTTTCACTCCATACTCTAGTTCATTTTTACGAAATCTTCTGCTACTGCCAAACTCGTGACCAAGACATACGATGCACGCCATTAGAAGTAAAACGGTAACCGTGGCCAAAATCCATGGCAGCCAAGTTTTATCAAAGAACCAAACGGAAATCGGGCGAGGTTTTCGTCGAAGGTTGATAATACCGATTGACCGACAAAATAAATGAGAGCGGAAACGATATACCTGAACCAGTAAACTATTGTAGTGGAAAGTATTGAATTGGAACGCCTTGGCGACATTACTGGTATGACTTGATTGCAAGTTGGCCGGTGAATTATAATCTTATTATACCCATCTTAGTGCATATAATATTAGCAACTATGAGCGTGAAGTAGTAGAAGATGGGAACAAGCCATGCCATGTGCAAACGAAATGGAGTCAGCGGATCATTCAGTCTCCCATACAACAGAAGGTGTCAGCCGATTGTACAAAGGCATCTGTTCCGTTGATAAGGTTAGCAGAGTTCGTTAGGTTAGTAGAGTTCATTAAATTTACAGAAGTTGACCTTAAATGCTCAGTTTCCTAAATTCCGTTTGCACTAAATGACAAATCTATTATGAGTTTCGTTATGCTAGCATTGCGGATAAATATATACAAGTCTCTCAACCAAATGCAAAGTAAAATAAGGACATATCGTAAATCCTGCTTGATATATGCAGTGAGTTTTATGGAATTTTATGCAATTGCATAAAGAACTCATTGAGCAGGAAACCAACTGTATGCTGCAAATAATCTTAAGGGTCAATAGCTAGTTATTACGTGCGATCAATCGTGAACGGATTACTCGCAACAACAAAAGCAACTTATAGTATTAATGTAAATAAAACATTCATTACAAGAACAGGCACTGTCGACGGTTTGGTTCGGTAATGAACAGAGCGGATTCGTTGACTGTCATCATTTAACTGGGAAAATTGAATTTCTTATGTAGCGGATCCAGGCACTCAAAGAGCAATAGAGATGAAAAATCGACATATCCAACAAAACGGACAGCATCGTAACGACAGGTTTACAGACGCGCTAAATTTCTGGGATTTTTTTCAGTAAACGAACAGTAACAATAACGGCTACCCATATACAGGATATATTATTAAAACGATTTCCCAAGAAAAAGTCTACGGAATGATGAACGAACATCAGGCATAAGATCACCCCTAGGCTCCTCCGGCTGCCTCTGGCTTTCTCCCATCCCACAAAGTAGACAACCATGGACATTTGTACTGATATTTATCGAACTATAAGTTAGTAATTTTATATGAATTTTATATGGCGTAGAAGTTGGCACTGTAGGCACCATGGTAAGAATACAAATTTATACCAACACACTTCTCTAAACTGTATTTCTTAGCTCGTGAAGGAAATTTGGGATAGCATTTCGAAGAATATTTTATTTAATATTACCATACGTTTGGCTATTAACGATATAAGGGCGAATATATATATATATATATATATATATATATATACATAAATATGATGTATCTTATAAATTAATGAGCAAACTTTTTAGATCTAAAATGTCTGTCGACCATGTGAATATATGTACATTAGTATTTGTAGTTTTATATTTTAATATGTAGCGACAAAGTTATCTATCTATATCCTCTTCCCCCTTGCTGTTCAAAATTAGTGTATTGGTTCGCTCCATATGGTTAGACGGAATTTAGCCTGTTGGCGGAGGTAATAATTTAAATATACATATATATAATAATAAGGAATAATTTAGAAGGTTTGCTTGTTAAAAATGATGTTAGGTCCTATTTTATTTACTAACTCTTAATCGAACATGAAGTTCAAGATTTTTTAAACCAGCGTTGACTTACACCGAGTCATATAGTCATAGTGATATTTGAATAGGCTTTTATCGCGCGCTAAATGCAATCTGACATTTATCTCTTCTACGGTATATAACTTGAACATACCATGAAGGATTTGCCATAATTGAAATGCCTTATTTCTTGTATTTAGGGCATTTTCACCCATTTATTTGACGGATGTCGGTTACACCTAAGATCGAATGAAACGCTTTGTGTCATAGTGACGTCACTCACCATTGTTTAGCCAAATACTTTGTATCACTGACTCTTTATTTTAACCGGGAACACATGCAGCAAGCCACAGTGTAATAAAGATATTTGAATAGGAATATACTTGATTTAAAGTACCTATTTTGAAGTTTACTTTAACGTAAACTGTTCAAACATTAAATGCCTTACAAGAAATAAGGCATTTAAATTGTAGCAAATCCTTCATGGAATGTTGAAAGATAAATGTCAGATTGCATTTAACGCGCGATAAAAGCCTATTCAAATATCGCTATGACTATATGGCTCGCTGTAAGTCCACGAGTAAATAAAATAGGACCCAACATCATGTTTAACTAGTAAACCGTCTAAATTATTCTAAATTCCGTCTAACCATATCGAACGAACCAATATACAAATTTTGAACAGCAAGTGGACAGAGGATATCTGCAGGCATGGGGAGACGAATACTACACTCTGAGCACAATAGCAAAAGTAGGCTTGGAAAATGATCAAAGTGGGTTAAAGCCTGTATACGCAAAACTTGGATACAGCACTAATATGAAAACAGTTTGATCGCTAGTGAACTATATTGAAAACTTTATATTGTAAATATTACTATTACCATTCGACTGTATGACATTCCAACTAAAATAATAATTTATTTCGGAGTAAACCGGACGAATATATTTTATATTAACGAAGAAATACATGAAAAAAGCTTCGTCAATCCCTGATGGACCCTAATACACCTATAGTGTCAGTCTCGTGTAGCTAGCAACAGTTTGAAATTCAAGTCTAGTAAGTGTGATCCTTTCATCTTATTCGTTAACGATTGAACGGTTGGCGGTTAACCAAATAAAATAGTGAATTATTTTTGTGTCATACTTGGTTTACAATTGCATGTGAATCTTTCGATCAATCAAACCACAATATGGTTCAGAATTAATACAAAAATTAAAATATTACGTAAAGTTTGTTAGGTGATTGATAAAATTCTCACTTGGTCGCTTAATATTGTGAAAACATCAATTTGCGATTTTCCGTGACCATGAAATTCATTATTGCATTTGGTTAATCGCACAGCGTTAAGTAGCTAACGAAAGAACCTTAAATTTGCACGAGACCTTCGCGGTAGGTCAATTTAGGATATGTCGTTTTTTACGGCCATATATCAGAAAATGTCTATATAGGTAATCCTATAGAACCGTGACCTGCCCACAGTTCTGCGCAACTAGGGATGAAATACTTTGAAATGCATATTGATAGGAAAAGCCGTTTATATCTATACAAATCATCACTTAGTCAACAAACTAAGAACACCTTTCACATGAGTAAGACCCGTGAGTAAGACCCTGGTCGAAGTTCTAGCAAAATCCATACTGTGGATAACAAATAATGTCACGTCCTCAAAAATGACAGTGATATGTGTGGGTTGGAGCGCCACTATTGGAGTCCCACTAGACCGACTAAACTTCAGGTGCTGGAGAATTATGGTTGGAAACCGTGATAACTGGAAGTAATAA
Organism: Mesochordaeus erythrocephalus; assembly: GCA_004367975.1. Classification (NCBI taxonomy): domain Eukaryota; kingdom Metazoa; phylum Chordata; class Appendicularia; order Copelata; family Oikopleuridae; genus Mesochordaeus; species Mesochordaeus erythrocephalus. Next base: position 7,213 of record SCLF01034171.1, read on the forward strand.
TGGGGGAGTGTAATTAAGATCTAATAAAAACACATTAAACCAGTACAGTTCAATTAAGCGCCGACATGGCAGGAGAAGCATCTGGGTCGCATTACGACTTTTCTACGGATATACATCGAAGGAAGAAATGGAGAAGGCCCTAAAGGAAGCAAAGGAAGAAATCCAACAAGTTATAACTAAGTTATAACTGGCCACATAATGGTGAAACGAGAAGAAATAGGGAATAAGTTGGAAAGGGGATGAATAGAGAAGGAATTGGTCTAGGGGTGGTCTAGAGTTTCCGAAAAACATCAAGGAAAAGTGTAGAGAAGACACTAAAACCGAAAATCGAGAGGATTTACAGAGGATGAGTAAAGAAGGAGAGAGGAATGACGGAATATTTCAAGAGGCGACCGAGAGCGATGAGGAAACAACGAAGGAAGTCAAACGAAGACAGGAGGCACAGCAAGCGGAGGCACAGAGAGACGAAAATCAGATGGAAAAGCGTGGGTTAAAAAACCTAAGCTAGTTAAAAAAAATAATAGTGGACATAAGGAGATCGAGGAAGAAACAAGCTTTTCGAAAGAAATAGATGAGGAACCGATGGAAGTGGGAAAAAACTATCGGAAATGTTTAGGACACCGGAAGTGGAAAGGGGCATGTCGTGGCAAAGTGTAAAAATGAAGAAGTGAAAAAACAATTAAAAAATAATCTGGAAAATAATGGAAGAAGAGAAAGATATAACAGAGGATGCAAAGGATTAAATAACAGAGATGAGGGAGCTATAAGAATTCCTGACATCTACTGTAATAGAAGAACCAGAAGAGCAGGAAAATAATAAAACGCCGGAAGTCGGCAAGAAGGTACAAAGGGCACTGTGGAAACTTAGAAACACGGGCCACAAAATGTTTGACGAAAAGCCGGAAGATCAAGGAACTAAACAAAGATATAACTAGAGAAGAGCGCGGGCGTCGGCGTTAAAGGAGTAGGCAAGAAGCAAGAAACAAGTAGAAAAAAGAGAGAAGGTTGAGTAAAGAAAAACATGTAGATCTTCTGCAAAAAGATGGTCTAGACCCCATTGGTTTCAGTGGTACCAGGTACCGGAATCGAAACAATGGTGGTCAAGACTGTTCGGTAGTAGCCGAACAAGAAAAAGGAGGGGAGGCCAAAACGGTAACTTGCGACGAGCTGGCCTGGTGGGGAAGCGAAAACAACTGAACTTCGCCAGCTGGGAAATAGAGCGCAAAAATTGTACAAACTATGTGTGGCAGCTGAACGTCAAGAACTCCATGCGTGGCCTTCCTTGACACAGACGAGGCGGTACAGAGCAAGAACGAGCAAAGGGATCAAAGGGTAAAAGCCGAAAGAAAGAAAAGTGGGAACTTTTAATAAATTACGACAGCATTACAAATGAGACAACTGCTATAATTTTCCCAAAAGTATGGCAATCCGATGAATTTGAAAAGGCAATGAAATTGCGTTTAATTATGCACACTTATGTAAATAAATTATTTCTAGTTATTGTGTTTATAGTATGTTTTCCCTCCTATTACTATCATTTTTGAGGACGTTACCGTATGTGATTTCTACCTTAAAATATATTTACGGTTTGACTAGTACTTCTGGTGACATTTTGATTCTGTTCTATTTATCAAAGAAGTGAACATAGACAAGGAACTGGAAAATAGACGAGTGAACAAAACAAGTTTATGGACAAACTTTGCTACAGGCATAGTGTATCAATGTAACGACCTATAAACAATATTTGTTTACCTAAAGTCATTCAAATATCAGCGGTGTAATTCTTTGAATTATTATCTTAGATATTCGGTAGTCTGAATTATTCGGTTATTTTGTGCTTTTATAATTCGTTCCTATAAGCCAAAACGGATAACTTCGGAGACTGGGATCCCAGGGCTTTTTGAAAGGTTTAATTAAGGTTACATCATTACTTTGGATCGTTACCGCGCTGTTAAATTGTCAAGAAGAAAAAATGAAAAGGCTTCTAGTGTGATAATCCGTTACTTCTGATATTGCTAATCTTTTACAGCGTACGTAGAGTAAAAACGTTTAAGTACCTCTAATTTGATGTAGGTATAAATTCCAACTTTGGAATCAACGTTATACGTTAAATGGTGGGTCAAGGGACATATATCGGGGACATATATCCCGTGAGATCTCTCTGCAAATTATCTCATCTAAGTTAAGTTACGTTAGGCGTGTCTCACCGAATAAATTCGATAATTTCACTAACAGTAGACGAAAATATCTCAGGAAATAATATCTCCAAGAAAATTCCCCGTCAATAGTTTCCATAAAATAAGCGCAATAAAATTCTAGGTTGAACTGCTTCTAGATGTCTAAGAACAGCTGTCTTGAATTGTAAAAAGGTGAATTTTGTAATGTGTGTTTTCGAAAGTACCCGTAGGTACCTAAATAAATTTCGCGAAACTACTTTGTGTTATTCCCGGTTAAAAATAATCCGTTTCGGTTTTTAGCTCACCCTACCGGTGATAATACCGGCCTATAAATTGTTGCAAAAAATTCTGCACTTTAGTTGCTGGGAGATATCGGTGTAAGGTAGATGACGCGGTACTAATTATCACACATTTAAAAAATTCCAACGTTAGAGATGCTTATCGTAATTCATTTAGGTTTAACCTTCAGCGATTAATAAATCGACGATTAATATGAAAGACTTGGCTATGAAAGTGATAAAGCTCAAGGGAATTGGACTCAATATAGTTTAGGGAACTGTTGCGTAAAGTACTGAAGCAGAAGAAATTAACAAATTTATGGAATGTGCTTTCCATGGTACAGTGATGTTGGACAATTTGTCACATCGTATATTTTCTTCTCGATCGTCTCACTAGAAAATCAATGAATAGTTTTTAATAAAATTTTTAGTTTTTTATTTAGTTCTTAATAAACTGTGAACGTTTAGCTTTGTAATGGTAAACCTTTTATTAAAAACTATTCATTGGTTTTCTGGTGAGTCGATCGAGAAGAAAATATACGATCGGACAAATTTTCCAAGATCACTGTACCTGCTTTTCTACATGACCTTAACCAGTGGATGCACCAGTGACTAAAAATTATCCCGGGGACACTTTTTTTTGGCGAGATAAAAGCATCGGAACATACTCCGATTATTTGTTTTAAAGCTATGGACCTCGAAATCACATTGTTCAAAAAATAGACAAAATTGACTTTGACCGTCCTGAGATTTAGTTTTAGCGCAGTTGTTGCAAGTGGGTTTCAGTGAGCATACTTTTGGACATATTTTCTAGATCATAATATAATAGAGAAGTGAAAAATTCGTGATTTGTCACCTTTTGAAAATTTGTACTTTAGGGATTCCATTTTTGGCCTATAACTAGGTCATGGGTTAAGAACTACATAACGGGTTAGGAATTCGGTGTCGATCACTTGAGAAGAAATATGACCGACATCCGTGGGCATCGAATGAGTCTAATTTCGGGGGCAATCGGACATTTAAAATATTGTTATGGCAATTAGAATACGGAAATGTGATATCGGGAAGTATGTCCGATTGGCTCGATAGTGGTCCTATTCGACGTGTCGTGACTCCAGCGTCAATTTGTTTTTTTTTTAAATCGACTCGAAACCACTGCGTAAAACTAAATTCATGGCGGTCAAAGTCAATTTTGTACATTTTTGAACGATCTGAATTTCGAGGTCCATAGCGTTAAAACAAATAATCGGAGTATGTATTCGATGCACGGATTCGATGCCTGGGGTCGACTTAATCTAGTACAATTTATTTCGGTGAGCTGCCATACCCCAGGAGTTAAAACAAGCGTTTTTTTAAAAAAAGGTTCGCTCTTTAGGGGGACGGGGGTTAACTGTAATACGCCGTATAACTTTGGATATTCTGAGATCGGATACGAGCCGCAAGAAAAAACTCTATAATACTCACTAAGTCTGCTTAAGCTACCAGTTGACGCAAGAGACCCCGGTATAACCGAACAACTAAAACCATACACCAAAGAACGCTCGGAACGATATAATTTAAGAGAAATTAACTTTAACTGAATAGGTCGGGTAATTTGATAAGTATCCAGGTCCTTCTTGGAAATTTTTATGACCTTTTTATGAAAATGTAAATTGGAACATTATCGGAGATTTGTCATGATAGGAAACCATGAACTGTGTCCAAATATTTTCTGTAACGTAACCTTAATTTAAACCTTTCACTTCATTTGCAAAACGGAATTGTTGTAGACCCATACCGGGTCGCTCTCATTTCCCTTAGTAAGATTCCAACATGCTCGGGTAGAAGCGCAGTGGAGGACTCCTTTGAGATTACCTATGTTAAAAACGATGTGAATTGGCAATTTTCGTCGTTTTCCAGGCGGAAAATGTTTATTTTTAAATTTTACGTAACCGCCACGCCTTTCTACATCTGCTGGATTGAACACTTAACTCGTGCACGCATGATTTTGGTAATTTATCGCAAATAATATACATCTCGAATATTAGCTACAGTAATGTGGGTTAAACTGACAGTCTTAGATTTTTTTCGAGCCGTCTCTCCGGAAAATACATGAATAGTTTTAATCAAATGTTTACGAATAGAAAGCTGAACCGCCATTATACTATTTTTAATAGAGATTTTCAGCGATTTTGTAGTCATGATCATTTTGGGATATAATTACAGAATTTTGTCTATTTTCGGTGCAACTTCCGGTTCAAAATCCAGTCTTTATTTAGAGCTTTCCACGTGTAATTTCTACCGCGCAGAAATTCATCCCGCGCAAGAATTCCACGCATTTTCGGTTTTTGAGTAGCACTTCCGGTGATACTTCCATTCTAAAAATGGTCGCAAAAAGAATATGCGCGTAATTCATAAACACGAAAAACAAAATAAGAGGACGAAAATGTCCTTTTTGCGAGCACAATTTAAAAACGTCTGTATCCAGGGGTCGTTTCAAACCGGGCCTCGCTTTTATAAACAGGCTGTGGAGCCCGATACAGACAAGATAGGAACATAATTTTTACATATTCCGACAGAGTTTTT
>SCLF01034282.1:0-12230 GCA_004367975.1 Mesochordaeus erythrocephalus
ACTTAAGTGATGACGTAAGGGTCTTCTTGTTTGTAGCCGATGACGAAATAGACACCTGTCTCTTCTTCTTTGGAGCAGGTAACGTCACTAGTTACCGGATATGACGTAGGAACACAAAGCATACAACGGTTATACTCGAAATAATATTGAAACCAGTTACCTTCAATCATAGCTTTTTAAATTTTAGTTTTGCATTTCGAGCAACCCACTCAACAAAATGGATGTAGTAATTAACTGCACCTTCCCATTTGTATCTTTACTATGGTATTATTCAAATATTCAAATATCATGGAATTTCTATAAATATGACGGCCTCCGATCTATGATGGCGATATAAGTTAGTGTCAAAATATTTGTGCTTATCAGTAGTAGTTTCAAATCGGAAGTATCACGAATTGACTGTCAATACACCAGAGTTTTTTACCACACTAATTTCTTGCAAGAGAACAATAATAGCAAAAAACTATATAAAACTACCTTGGACATCCGAAAATTTCGGAACTCAAGATGGGTCAAACCTAGGGTCATATAAGTAGGTCACATAACAACCAAACATATCCTAAGGTCATATCAAGTTAAGGTTATCTAGGGGTCATCTAGGGGTTCACTCACATCACCTAGAGTATATTAATAATCAAAAGGGGGCCAATTTAACTGACATATTTTCTTTATTCAAACTTGAATATTTTAAATTTTAAGACAGTTAAAGTCGGTTAAAATGCAGATTAATACAAATCTGTTTTCTGCAATGAATCCGAAAGTTACCATGCATCCAGAATCGAGTAATTCCTGCCCCACAAATGGAGTAACATAAGAATGTTATATACCTATATAATACAAAACATCCGAGACATTGTTTTTGGGGATATATTAGCCAAATTGAATGACATTATAATCATTTCTACGGGAACGCATTCCATCCAAGGAGCCGAACGCTTACTTTCTATAGAGCACAAACATGATTTGAGCGCTTAGAAATCCGTAATATTGGAAATGCAAGCATTTTATACTTGCACAAACAAAACAGAATTATAAACCTTATAGTTGGTTTATTTACGCAACAGCCTACAGCTAGATTATATTTTAACATAACCTAGATATAGGGTATAGGGGGGACATTTTTAATTCCATTACAATATGCCAATAAATTAATAATTGACTTTAACAAAAAAACCTTAATCCTGTATGAAATTCAGATAGTCAACGTCGGTGTAAATTAAACAACAAACTACTGTCGTCGACCAAAAAGCAGAACTTTGTAATTCTTGAAAAATCTGACAAAAGTCCTACTTTTTGAAGTAGGAATATTCAAAATATGAAATGTTTTTCATAGTTTTGAAAGCCATATATGTGATAGAGAGAGCAATGGAACAATCTTGTATGAGCTCACAACAACCACAGGAATTAAATAAAATGAACGCGTTATGTTTTCCCAGGTGATAAAGAACGGAAAAAAAATTTGAAAGTGTTAACAACGAGTATCATCGAATATATGGAAAGTCAATGACCAGAAGTCTCTTCTACAGAATGAAAAAAGAATGCGATAAAACAGTTGAAAGTCGAGGAAACGGAAAAATGTAATCTAACGTATAATAAATCTGACCGAGAGACTAGTGAACTTGATCCGTTCGAAGATCATCTGGAAGCAGAAATTTTAAGAAGAACGAATTGAATGAAACAGTAGAACTGTTGGCGTTACAGAATTAAAAAATCCAAAATGAAGATGAGAAGAATGAGCCAGAGGAAATCTGCCAAAAATAAAAAAATAAACAAAATCTATCAATAATACTAATTGGGTCCTAATACTAATTGGGTCCTAATACTAATACTAATTGGGTCCTATTGAACCATACTATTGTACGATTATCTACAGATACCCCAAAAGGTTCTACGCTTTTAATAGGCAGGAACATCTACTGCTTTGAGCCTTAACCCGTAACGTTGGCAAGTCCGAAAAATGGATTATATGACTTCTAAAAAGTGTTGTTTGCTTATAGTGAGTGCCCATCCATTTGGGACCCTGGTAAAGCAGTCGGTACCTAGGTCGGACATGAGTACGCAAAATAAGGCTATATACTTTTATGAAATCGTATGTAATAGTAACATTCGGCTAGGTCGGCTTTAAACGTAAACCTTTTACTGAGCCTTTTGCCTTTATAGTTTGTATAGTCATTTATTGGCTTTGAGTTAACTACGATTTTCAAAGCGCTAAGGTTGTCTAATGTTTCTTCATTTTCATCCCTTTTTTAATGGGCATGTATGTAAAATATTTTCTGGTCTTATGTGGTGAGCTCTGGTAGTTATTAAGACCATATTGGCTATTACAGACATGGATTTTTTTAATACTGCTTCCTTTGTCATGGCATTGAACTGTTGTTGCCCGACTCTTGTTTTTGACATTCAGCCTGTTATGTCACCGGACCTGTATCGCCGGTACCTGTAAGCCTGGACATGTCTCGCTGGTAGCCTAGGAGACTATATCCTTCTAATGTTGGGTTAATTCCATATTTTCTGTGCTACTTTTCGATACTGTTGCTTTCCAATAAGGTCTATGGTTACCTCGTTGCAATTGTAAGTTTCTCTATTTTTCTGGCAGATACGTTCTATGTGTGACAATAGTTCGACCTTATGATCAGCGTTTTTGAATATTTAGTCGTAACACGTTGTCGTAACACGTTGTTTCTTGTTTGCTAGCATAAACCTCCAGTTCCAAGGAATGATGATCGAGCGTCTGTTTCTGGGGTGTCTTGTTTTATCATTGTTATGACCAAAACGTTTTCTTTGTTTGTTTTTCGCATTAAATCTGATAATGTTTGATCTCCCTATTAACACTTATTTTGAAGTGTTCATGCTGTTGGACACTAGAACATTTTTAGTAGCTATATCCCGTTGTTTGTAAGTTTAACCGGGTTGTCAATATAGCAATCCAATAAATTTATTGTATGACCGCTAGCCCTTCTGAAAGCCTTTGTACGCTTTGCTGTTTTCCTGTATCAGACATTCTTTCGTAGACGTTCATGTAAAAGGCTTATATCCACCCACGGTCAAACATTATTAATATGTTTCTATAACTATTTTTATTGATATATTTAGGGCCGCCATAGACAGGTGAATGCTGATCCGCTGTCTTTACATTGCTGATATAGCCTGTATCACGGCCTAGTTAATCTGATCTATCTACTATTTTTTGCTTCCAAAATATTGCGTTTTCGAGCTTTTCGAGCTTTTCAAGCTTTTTGGTATCTATTTGTGTGTCTGCAATTTTATCCTAAATGATAGTGTGCGTCTCCTATTACGCTTGAGTAAGAGGTACAACGTCATTGATTACCCCTATTATTGGCGTTGAGACTATTGGATTACAGGCTATTTACTCCTTGATTAGGGGGGTTATTGCTGTTAGATTGCCGTTAATTATTATTAACTTTTGGTCTGCCAAGCCTTGCAGGAGTATTCCACCGGGAATTCTGCCATAAACATATACAAACTACTTGCGGCATTGGCATGATCGTCTGGTATTTTATTAGGCAGTATGGCTCCTAATAAGCTGCTTACTATTATGGTATGTCTTAGCGCTAATTAGAAGGATAGTCTTTTTAAAGGTATCGATGGCTGACGTGACAATTTCAGTATTTTCGTCTTTGAAGTAATCCGTTGCGGATGTATATATGCCCACCGTTAATGTATCTATGCAAGCGTCTATATTGGTGAATTGACCTGGACATTCTAACTGGGCATTCACATTTATTATCATTGGCTTTTATATTAATTGGTTACTGTCGCTGATTTTTTGGTCTGGAGTGTTTCAATAGACTGTATAGTTAAACGATGCCTCCAAAAGTGGAGTATAAATTCGAGTCACTAAATATTTCGACTCTGGAAAAGATATATGTGAAATATCTGGGGGGCAGTTCAATCAATGATTCAATCAATGATTCAAAAGAAACACAAGTGACCCTTTCTCCATTGAGTAGCGCATACACTGCGAAAACATGGCGAACCAAGGACATCGACCGAGCACTTACCGATGTACCAGAGTCTAACGCAGCGACAGATACTGTCGAGTATATTGCGAAAATAAACCGCGGATATTCTCTCTTTGTCGAATCAAAAACCCAAGCCTACCCAATATACGAAGAGAAATTCAACAAAGCTGTCAGGGTTAAATCATACACACACATAAACAGACAGCTCGAAAGCAAATATATTTCAACATGCGTAGACCTCCGAAACTACCTCGAAAAAAATCATTCGGCGGAGGTTTCGAATTACCAGTATTTACGGACAGCTAATCCTGAAGAATATCAAGATTCACAACGCAATATCCGCGGATTCAAAGGATGTGAAGACTGAGTATAAGGCATTCAACAAGAACGTGCTAATAGTTGGCGAATGCTTTCGCCATAATAGGTGGTATGTTAGTTACACAGTCGACTAAAAACGTAAATCAGAAATTATACACGCAGATATCTGCGAACTTCGATGAAAAGTATCGATATGTCGTCGACAGACGTCACATTAACTTAACGTCATATTCTTTCAAGTTCTTAGCTATACCTAGCCTGAAGTTGCTTATAATGTTTTAGTCAATTTGGTCCCAACACCATGTCGTTGGATAATATTTATTTGCTTTTCATTGTATCCCTCTAGAGCTGTATTAGACCAGTTTGATACCATTGACTCATCCAAATTGCCCCTAACTTGAACGACTGAGCCCTTACTTGTGCTATTTTCATCACGTTTTTCTTTGTATGCCCTGTTTGCCATTTATGCAGCCATTTTGATTCCCATTTTTGAATTCATGGTCGCTCCCTATAAACCGAATTTGTAAAAACTAAAGTTGGTCTTGAGCATTGGCTCAAAATTTTGCATAGGGATTACTTTCCGAAATGGTGCACAAGAGTTAATGGTCTGGATTATTATCGAACCAGATTGAGAACATATACTGCAAATACATCACCAAACAAGAACTAAACCCTTTTTTAATCATTCCTCAATATTTGGTGAATGTTGGCTATGGTTTTTGTCACGTTTTTCGATGGTAAAAAACACTCCGATTTATAAACTCATATTTCGTCGGATATAGGGGAAACGTAAGCATGACACGTAACAGGATGCAAACATCTAAAGAGACTTGGAATAAGTGTACTTGACATTTAGGATAACAATTTCCTTGTTTATTTTTATATAGAGGAAATAATGAAGAACTTTTATCAACTTTTTTGCATCATTTTAATCACCAGGCCTCTGGAAGGTTTGAAAGGAAAGTTCGTGAGTATTGGCATACATTATCAGACGCGGGAGATAGACTGAATATGGTGATGGAATAAGTTAATGGATACAACACGGGTGTCAAATCTACCACCCATCTCAAGTAGCAACTCATAGGTTAACCAGCTTTTCTGATTGCGGTAGAGTTTTTTCTTGCGGTTCCAAATCTGTTCTCGGAATATGCAAATGTACACGCGTCGTATAGTTATTCTTTTCCGAAATACGTTAAGTTTAGCTCGTGGGGCATGGCAGTTAACCGAACTAAAGTGTACTAGATTAAGTGGACCCCAGTAAAAGCAAAGAAAAGATACTCCGATAAAATGTTTAAAAAATGTTTTAAATGTCTTTATGCTATGGTCCTCGAATTTCACATTGTCTTAAATGCACAAAATTAACTTTGAGCGTCCTAAACTGTACTTTCTACGCTTTTGAAATCCCATTTCACCCCATTACGTAACTAGTTCACGTGTTAAGTATTCCGGGTCAGTCCCTTGAGAAGAATTGAAGCTGGAGTCATGAAGCAGCGAATAATACCACTATACTTCTCGTACCACATACTTCTCGAAATCACATTTTTTTATTCGAGTGGCTATAACTACAAAACGTACTAGGAATTCGGAATCAATCCTAAGAGAAGAAATGTAGCTGACATCCGTGCGCGTCGAATGTGTCTAATTTCTGTGGAAATTGGCTGCAACTTGAAAATATTGTTAATGCATTAACATTATTGCATTTTTAATTATTGTTAAACTTTTAGATTTTGTCCATTTTGGACAATGTGACTCATCGGAGTATGTTTTCGATGCTTTTATAGGATACCCTGGGTTCCACTTAATCTAGTGCAATTTAGTTCGGTGAGCTCCCCTAGTTAAAATTAACATTTTTCTAAAACAGTTTTTTTTCACGTTCGGTCTTTAGGGGGTTAACTATACGACGCCGTATAAATTTTAATATTCTGAGAACAAATTCGGAACCACAAGAAAAAACTATCACACTCACTAAAGATGGTCAAGCTATCAGTTGCCACTTGAGATGGGGGGGTATATTTGAGACCTGTGTTTAAATAGCGAAAATCATCTCAGGTCTCGACAATTTTTAAGCAGATATATTATATATTATCATATTTAATGAATAATTATATACATGTAGAATATTTATTTTCTCTTCCTCTTCGAAACATAATTAAAAGTCTTCGACATTTTAGTATATTTCTCGAGAATTGCGCAATATTTTTTAATGAATTTTTAGCTTTACATAGCGTAAGATTCAATCTTTCCATATATCTATGTACTTTGGTCATTAGTCTTCCAGGAGCGTCGCACTTATAGACAATTTAATTGACTTGTGCATCAGTAAGTGGTTGTCTGTAATAATCCAGCTAACCTAGTGATTTCTGTAAACTGAGATTGTTTCCATAATTATATCATGAATATGTCGATCATATGAAAACAGCAAACATGTATCTCTCGTAGAACACAATGAGACTGTTTTAGATGACGAACCGTATATGGAAAGACTGAACGCCTAGCTATATCTTCTTGGGGAGGTAATTTAGTAAATATACATATATATTCTATTTTAGATAATAATTACGAATAATTTAGACCGTGTTCTACATAAGATAAATGTTATAATCTATTGAATTCATTTTAAGCCATCAATCATAGCTATTGGGTACACTATTTTCAAATGATTGATCTGTTTTTAACCAGCTAAGACTTACAGTAGGAAATAGTTCCATAAAGATATTTGAATAGGGTTTTATCGCGCGTTAAATGCAATGTGACATTTATCTCTTCACTTGACCATAAGATGAAGGATTCGCCATAATTTAAATGCATTATTCCTAGTATTTAGCGCATTTTGACCCGTTTAAGAGTAGTCCGGAATCGTTTATTTGACAGATGTGGGTTACAGATAAGATCCAATGAAATGCTTTTTGTCATCGCGACGTTACTCAGCATTGTTTAGCCAACGAGAGGAGTATATATGTATCACGGTGATGGGATGTTGAAAATTATGGATGGGTCACTTAGAATTTTTATAATCCACTTACCTCTGTATATATTTCATCTTAGTTTCAGCTTATACAAACCTTATTGATCATATGATTATAGCGTTAATATATATTTACTTCAGTATGTCTTAACTTCATCGTTAAAGATGAAATATATAGAGGCAAGTGGATTTTGAAAATTCCATAATTTTCTACATCCAATCACCGTGACACATATATACTCCTCTCTTTGGCTAAACAATGCTGAGTAACGTCCCGATGACACAAAGCATTTCATTGGATCTTATCTGTAACCCACATACGTCAAATAAGCGACTCGGGACTATTCATAAATGGGTTACAGTGTGCTAAATACTAGAAATAATGCATTTCAATTATGGCGAATCCTTCATCTTATGTTCAAGTTAACTAAGGTTGAAGACATAAATGTCACCTTGCTTTTAACGCGCGATAAAACCCTATTCAAATACCTTTATGGCACTATTTCTTACTGTAAGTCTTAGCTGGATAAAATGAGATCAATCACTTGAAAATCATGTACCCGATAGCTATGATGATGGCTTAAAAGTCATATAACATTTATCTTATGGAGCATATAGTCTAAATTATTCATAATTAGAATCTAAAATAGAATATATATGTATATTGAGTAAATAACCTCCCCTACAGGCTACTCTGGCAGGGAAAATGTAAAAAATTATTGTACTAAAAAATATTAAGACGTTCTCGAGATAAAGGCGAAAAGTTTGAAATTTCGCGATCGAACCCTTATATTATGGGCGTTTTTGTAAACAGAGAGATAACAGTTAATTCCAATAATATATACTTGTTATCACGCTAGGTACCTGAACTTTCTGGACTTCTAGCTATATTTGACGGAGAAAATATTATTTGAATGAAATTTCACGTGTTAACCCGTTACATTCTGATTTTTCATACTTTATCGTTAAGCAATATTATTATAATTTTAACACCGTTAAATAGACAGATTGCACAGCTTCCATCGTTCAAATTTTCCATGGAAAATATTGCTACGTTTTTAATTAAAATGGAAAAGAAGAGCGTAGGGACATATATCCTTCGGGATCTCCACTGGTTAACTGTATAACGGGTCTATGAGGAAATCTATCAAATACCCTTAAAATTTGATATGTTAGGGATTCACGATCAATGTTTTACATTACCAGATGTGCATACAATTGTTTCTGCTAAAGTCATGGTAATTTAAAATTTCACGATATTCCACTCAAATATTTGTGAACTTTGTTCTCTACAGAACATAATTGGAAAGGGAAACCCGAAAATTTCTAACCTGCTTCCAGCTATCACCGTGAATTTTAAGACCAAAATGTTAGATTAATCACGAACCATTATAAGTGAAGGAACTTCCCGAGGAGATGCGTATTGCAAAAGCAGCAATTGTAGGTTGTCAGCATTGCAGCTTTGTGGTAAGCCATTTCCATACAACCAACTTTGCTGTCGAGTAATGACGTTCCTTTTTTCGTCCTCTTTGTTTTATATAATTTATACATGATTTCATTCTTACTTAGCTCGTGTGCAGCTTTTTTAACGTCCGGACGCGTATATATCCCATGTCCCCGACAGCGCCAGTTTGGAGGGATTTTCTCACTTGCTAAATTTGGAAGCAGGCGTACTTTACAATATATATACCAGAAAACCTTTGGTCTTTTTATCCACGGACCTGTTTTTACCGTTTTTAAGGCCTTAAAGTGGTCGGATGCTGATTGACCCAAACTGACCCCCCTAAATTTGGGATTTGACACGTACCGCTGGATGGACGAGGGATGGCGATAGCGAGCGGACGAAAAATTTGGCAGAGGAGGAGACAAGCTGAGAAAATTCAAAAATAATAAAAACTCTAAACTGTATATTTGTAAATAATAATTTATTTTTAATATATTTTTGTGGATATGTTTTCGGATCATCCTTTCAACTCAACTGGTGAATTTGTTCAAATTTGTTGTTGAGAACAATTTGTATGCAATGAATTCAAACTTACCCAACTACCGCGAAACATTTGGTTATGAGCCAGAAACAATCAACAAAATTGTTGATCTTGAATCAATTCCAAAATTACCAAAGTTTGTTGGTAATCTCAGTGGTAATCTCAGTGGCGAAGAATTTTGGGTTTAAACAACTACAGACATACCGCAAAGGACTAGGTTATATCCACTCTCAAAAGAGGCACACTCAACAGTACACAACGAAATTGGAAACATGGTGGAAGACTGTACAGTTATAACTTTCAATTGTGTACCTATACGAACAAAGATGGTTAGCGATTGTTAGCGATTTGCGAGCCATATATTTGGTAATTGTGAAAGCAGACATGTTTCAATACATTTATGAACGTCTTTTGTTTACATATATATATTACAGATGAAAATTTAGTGTAGTATATTGACGATTGTTGTTTATTTTCAAATAAATTTAAAAACCTGCTTCAAAGTCGCAGAAAACATAATTTGAAATTAAGTTGGAAATTTTTTTGTTTTTCTTAACAGAAATCAAGGTGTGTGGTTACAAACAAAGAAAGCTCTTCCTAAAATTTGTTGGCACTTACTTATTACAGGAAAACCTTTCCAAGATTCAGTGGAGAACCTATATGTTGAATTGGAAGAAACTAATTAATGTTCTTAAATATACGTGTTATAGCGACCAGATTATAAGTGTCAATTTATATTGGAAAGTGAAGCTTGTATTGTTACAACTTGTGCAGTCTTAAAACAAGAAGTAAAAAATGAAGTAATAATTATTGGTGTATTTTCATGCAAGCTTTCTAGAACAGAAATGTTTTGGGAAACGTCTTGTCGGGAACCACTTGGTATTTTAAGACTGCTTCACATTTCAAGCATTACGTGTTCGGACGACACTTTTGCTCCAAACGGATTCTAGAGTAAACACCATATTATTAACCGCTAAAATGCATGAACTTCGACTTAATGATTCGATTGTCCAGCTTATCGATATTAGCTGTATCTGAGTAAATTTGATTTCACGGTTGTGCACATCAAGGGAGTCAACATGATGTTAGCCTTACTATTTTTGCGCGATCTGCAGACCGAAAAATGGGAAGCATTGGATAAACCAAGCTCAACGTTCCAAGAAATTTTGGTAAAGATAAGCGATTTCGTTCAATAAATGGTGGACAGGCCTGAGCGTTATTACAATTGTAGAGAGTCACTACATTATAAAAATCGTGGTGTTAAATATAAAACTTACGGAATTCTGCATAGCGTTTCTGAAAGAAGGTCTGCTGATATTTTCGAATTTGGAATGGAAATCGCTGTTCTCTGGATATATTGGACACATTCTCGAATTTTACCAGATTTCGTTTACTACTGCCTGAAAACGCAATTGATGTTCGAGCTGCATTTCTATCGTTATTTATGGGATTTTGTTGCACGTGAATCCTGCGGCCTGTATGAAATATTCGGTACACAGCATATCACTTCAACGCCAATGAACGGTCGACGAAACTCAATAGCAGAATTAAGTATCGAAAAATAGAAATGGAATTACGCGTTATGAAACAGGAAACTTTTGAGCTAGCCGATCCGTTCACAAACGAAAAATAAAGTTTTTTTCATATAAATGCTTGCTAAACAAATTCCCCAATTAGCGAAAACGCGACGGAAAAGGTAAGGCAGGATATTCTTAAAAAGGAATATGAAGACAAAACAAAATGACGCTTAGCTAGTATTAATTAACGTTGATCTAAAATGTCATTATTATATATCATGATATAAAATAATAATTAATAATGATATATCATTATAAGTACCGGGGTGATTTGGGATATAGTTGTAAGACAATATTAAAATTTGTAGTCATTAATATTTTGGTATACATAGTAATATAGATTTACTATTATATAACTAAATATAATGACGAAATTCGGCTCAAGTTTTTAAATATAACAATCTGCTTCATCCACCCTTATATACATGATTCATGCTGGTCTCGTCTAGACTTACACTATCTGCAAACTGACCTCGTCATTTTCGATTTTGAATCGTTTTGAAATTGTGCATGCTTATAGTACTATGCCATTCTCCATCTAATAGTATTTTTATTTTGAAAATATCTGCTTGCATTTTACTACAATAGTAGTTTTAATCCAAAAACCCTGTTTTTAAACAAATTTTAATACCATCTTACAACTATGTCGTTACTTAATACTAGCTTAGCGTGATATTGTCTCGTCTTTCAGCGCTTTCATCAGAGGTCTGTTTCTGCACACGTGCTGCCTCTTGCGGAAAGTCAGTCTGTTCGTCCGATGTAGATTTGGGATATATATTATGCTCACATAATAGTACACCGCTCCACCAAATGGGTTACTACTATCAGATAATAAGAATACTATACCTTACGATTCAATGTGTTCTGTTTCATTATTCTCTATTTACTAATCCAACATTTATCTGACTGATACCTGATGAGGTCAACTTACAGTAACATTATCAATACTTTACGTAATATTAATTATATCAGCCAAGAAAATGTACATAACACTAAAGACCATTATTCATACCTAAGTCTTATACTTGGTTGTTTCATGCAATACAAAAGCTTGCAGCTGTGTCTGGATTAAGGTGTCCAGACGGGTTTTGTCATAATGCGGGACGAAATTCTCCATTGCTCAATATTATACGGGACATTATGTGGGACACAAAAATGTATCCAATTTGGGGTGAGTAGCTCTTAAAAATTGTCTTGAATCAGAGACAATCTTAACCCGTACGCTGCAAGAATGAAACTAGGCCACGCTGCAACGTGTGTTGCTCGACACACACTCGTGAAACTCATAATTTTAGTTCTAGATTCCTATTTTCGCGTTGTTAATTGAGGGTATAAGGGCTAGTTGGAAAAGAGAATTTCCGATATGTTTACTAACATTTAAGCTGTTTTCGGTCAAATTAGG
>SCLF01034393.1:0-12226 GCA_004367975.1 Mesochordaeus erythrocephalus
AAATGCCTAAATTTAGGCTTACAATAGTGGTCAAAAGCGCCAATAATCAAAAACAGCCTTTAGGGCAAAAATAGGATATATTAATAAGTCTCTTATTAGCGGCTAGAACACCTTCCGGGTTGCTTGTCATAAAATGGAACAATAAACTTTGGAATCGAGCTGTAGACACGTTACAAAAATGATGCAATTCCCTTGTTCGGAGCGTACGAGTTATCCATTATGCTGTTTTTGAAAAAAAAGGAGTTTTCCCATTTAGTTAATATATGATACTGACCTTGACCCATTTTCTGTACATGTATGTGATGCCGATCAGTGTGACCAGGAATGATAGGGTAAAATTTCCCCACAATATCCATTTCAGTATATGAGTATATGTTGGTGATTTATATTGTTCACATGTGCTTGTTTCACTTTTGGTTTGGTTTTAAATTGTATTATACGTCAGCTACACCCAACTTTGAATATAGCTGACACGATAGGCTACGCCACTCTAATTCCAAAGAACTGGTTTCTAATTTATTCCGATTTTTATTAGGAGTAATATTTATCTTCCATCATACTATCAAATAAACAAACTATTGACAGAATCGACGGAGCAACAACAGAGCCAATCAATGGAAAAAGCGAGCAAAAAAAAAATCCAAGCTAACGAACGCTATATTCTAAATTTATAGTTCCGTGTAATACAGAACGTGTAGCAAAATTTGTAAAATTATGAAATTGCAACTGTAAAGAACAATGTGGACTATATTAGTCAAAACATCTCTCAAATTCGAAGGTATTCGCATTTGCAGGTACTGGTTTGGTACATTATAGTCCCATGTAAAACGGAACATTTAGTAAGGTTTAGACATTGTAAAACAATTGTAAATTACTCGCTACAGTCAAACTGCAAACTAAGGGCATCGGAAAAAATCGAACCCTTCTAAAAATGAAAGTTAGAGCAGAAACCTCCTGATTGGAGGAATCTAAACCAATCAAAAAGGAAAATATGGGACGTGTTGTCGGGACCCATTGTGGACATATTGGTAATAAATGAAAGTTTTTCAAGGAATCGATATCTTTCACCATGAGCATGTTACGTTGGATTGCAGAAGGCCCGAGGGGATAGGAGTTAGTGGGAACAACCTAAAAATGTCAGAGTAAAATAAAAATAGCCATGATTAGGCTACAAAAATGGATAAACATGAAAAATGGAAAATATACATATGAAACGGAAAATATTACACTTTTACAGGAGGTTAAAAACGCCCAATGCCGGTTAAATTGAGGCCAATTAAGTATCCTAAGCCTAAATTTGACCTGCTCATGGACCTTGAACCATTCAGTAATTACCCAATTATAAACAGCAACATTTATTAAATAATTTTGAAAGAACAGGTGCATGTCCAAAAAAGTCACCCGGAATTTTGAAGTACGACAGGTGCATGTAGAGAGTGAGATAATGTTACCAGGAGAGATCGGTAACATACTTGGAGTCTTCAGAACAGTGGGAGATCGGGCCGCGAAGAAAAGAACAAAGAAATGACAATCAAGAAAAAGCGGACAAAACATCGGTAATTTACTGATGGAAAGTAGCAATTAAGGTGGGGTAATTAAGATTACTAAACAAGAGTTTTAACTCTCCGGGGAATAGACGCTGATATGGCAGGTGAAACGGCAAGTCATAATTGTGTCTTTTACGCCGAAATAAAAGACCTTGGCAGATATAAAGGAACCGACCAAATAGGCTTTCCGTCGAGCACAAAAAACGAGGACATGGAGAAGACACCCGTAGAAGCCAAGGAAGAAGTAGCACACTTTGAGGAAAACGTAAAAAAATCAATAGGCCGCAGACCAAATCTGCAAAAAAGGCCGAGGAGACCAAGGCAACCATATGGTTGTCATATATATATATATATGAAGATTTAAAGAAGCTTGCTGGAATCCAAAAGTTTTCGCGGCCTATAAAGGTGGATACAATGGAAACAACAATACGGGAGATTTTTTGTGGTCCATATGCCTGGACAGAGAGAACTCGGAATTTGAATAAATTAGAAGACGCTGTTCGAGAATTGAAGATATAAGAAACATACACTTCATTTTTCGGAAGATTGAAGAAAATTGCCGAGAAAATCACGTCGACGGAAGCTGAAAAAAGAAACGTTGCTGATGGAAAAAGGGAAGAAATCCCCGAAGCCGGAAGCTTATATGGTTGCAAGAAGTTGCAGGGCGACTAAGGAAGAAAACACGGTCATGAAGAGAATAGAGGCCCCGGCGCAATATTTGGACAACAAGGATGTGGATATTATCGGAAGAAGACAAGAAGAAAGGAAGGAAGTGAACCACATGCAGAAAACCGCGAAGGAGGAGGCGAACGGTTTACTGGAACGGCTAGTAACGATGCAGGAATATCGAGCAAAACTGCAACGATCCTTCGCAACAACGATGGTGGAATGGAAAGTAACAAGCGAACGGAGGTGGAACACACAGGAAGCGGAGATGAAGAGGATGCGAGAAGACTTCCACAAAACCTGACGAGCCAGAGAGGAAGGGACCGCACGGAAACAGGAAAAAGGATGATAAGACGGCGTATGGCGGCGGAGACCCATGCAGGAAAATTGGAAGACAGGAATGCCGAGGGAGGGATAGTGGAGAAATACAAAAAGACTTCCTATTACAGGACGAATTGCCGGAAATTGCAAATTTACCCCAATTTGAAGTGCAGGTGAAGAACTCCGGCGCGGTGGCGTCACAAATGTACAAAACACTATACTTACTAAGACCGTAAATAAGACAAATCATCCGGACAATTCACACCCTGCTGGTGAAGTAATCAAATGGATAGTACATATTGGTAATTGACTACAGGGTGGTAAACGAGGTGATACAGACGGATTACTATTCACTGCCCGTATCAACGACTTGATCGTAAATTTGAAATATTCACGAGTATTCAGCGGTACTGTATATTTGTACACGAAATGAAAATAGCGAGAAAATTGAAATGAGACCCGAGCCCCATGAGCATTTGCTGTCCTGTCTGCGAGCAGTAGAGTTCTTCTCAAAAATATTCACAGACAGCCAAGAGCGAATGCACATCCGAGAGAAAGAGCTACTTGCGTTGAAGAAGTGGCAAATCTAACTCCTGGGAAGAAGTACTATTTGGTGGACGGACTCGAAAGGGCTCGCCTACGGCAATAAACTTTCTGTCCAGAAGGAAAAAAATCGCCAAAGATTTGGCCAAAATCAGCGAATTCGATTATACCATCCAAACGAAGCCGTCTGAAGACATGGCGGTCTCGGATTTTTTGAGTCAAAAAAAAAATAACACTGTCGGAAGAGGACGAAAAAAGATAAATATGATCAACACAAAGAAAATGGTGATGAAGACAAAACATTAAAAGAAGTTCGAAGATATGTAGACGCATTTGTGGGCATCGACCACTTTTCTAAAAAAGTGTACGTGGTACCGATGAAATCAAAGTAAAAAAAAAGGCGCAAAAAATTGGATTGGCGGAAATCCTAAATTCCAAAAACAATAATTTCAGGTAATGAAACCGAGTTCGCTGGGGTTTTTGCGGATTATCAGAGGCAGAAGGCGATTAGCCATCATAGCGCGAGCCCGTATCACCCCAGGCTAACCGGGTGGTTTGAACGGGCAATTCAGACATCCCAATTCAGCTCATCTCAAAACATTATAAAAATTGGGATGAGCTTATATCGGAAGTGGTCCAAAAAATGAACCTTTTGCCCAATGAGGTGACTGGGGTGACAGGCTTCAAGGGTCAAAACAGCAATAACCCGTTTGCCACGAAGAAAGAAGAAGGAAAATCCTACAGGATAAAGGAACTGAGCAAAGAAGATTCGGCGGGTAGAGGAGATCAAACCGTTTTGAAGAAGATCAAATGAGTGGAAAAGTAGCTGGAAAGAGGATGGAAAATGGAAGGAAAAAACGGAAAAACAACGAAGAAAAAGAAGAGAGAAACAAGTGGAAAGTGAAGACGAGGATGACTGGGAGTGGCAACGATAGGAAGACATCGAAAACGAAGAAAGAAACGAAAGATTGGGACGAAGAAACAAGGAAAAAGAAACAGAAGCCGGAAACCTGAGTTTTGAAAACCAATTTAATTCTCAGTCGATAGGACGAAATCCGAAGGAAGAATTCTAGAAGGTGAAGAATAAACAGAAAAGGAAAAGCTACAACATGGAATACAAAAATAGAACAAATTCCACCGGAAGTGTACCAGAAGACGTGAAACTACAGAATTTGGGCGGAAATAGGCTCATTAATTCACGCCGCCTACGTGGAGGAAGCAAAATTGGGGACGAGATTGAGGGAGAGTCGGAGAACAGAGAAAAAATAATGACCGAAATGTTGAAGACCATGGAAGCTGAAGAAGACATGTCTTGGCAGGCGAAGAAAACGAAAACATAAACGAAGAAGTCAGCCAGGAAGAGATGTTGCAAAGCGAATGGGGACGAATGTTGGAAGGCAATGAAGACAAAAATATAGAGGAGGAAGAAGAAAGAATTCAGAAGAGGAGGGAGGTGCAAGAAATTATGACTTCAACGGCAATAGGAGCAGAAGAAGGCGCACCTGAATTGAATAAACAGACGACGAGAGAGCTCTGGAAATTGACGATATTTGACAAAACGCCGGAAGTAGATGAAGACGGTAAAAAGTACAATCTTCGAAGAATAAAGACTTCAGCCGAGAAAGAAGGCGAAGCCTATAGAGAAAGGACGGAAAGAAGAGACGACGCAAATGAAAGAATATTTTCACAGGAAAAAACTGTAACCCTACTTTCTAGGGGTAGTTTTCAACCCGTTCCATTTCTAAAAGTATCAGGTACACACCTGGAAACAGTAGCGGTTCAATACTGCTCCCTCACCGCCTTGGAGAAAAAAATGGACCCCCTCATGGAAGCCGAGATGAAAGTTTTTCAAGAAATCCATGTTTTTCACCATGAGCATGTTGCGTAGGATTGGAGAAGGCTCGAGGGGATAGGAGTAATATTTATCTAATTATTTTTTTGTTCTACTAATAAAATAAATATTATTTTATTCTTCTAACACGCATGACATTTTGGCATACAAATGTGATTTTCAAGCAGTGGACCGTATGCTGGGCCTGATTCACCCCCCCCCCCTGACCCTGGGTCAAAAACTTTCGGCGCATCTTCTGGTCACTCCATAAATTAAACTATGAATAATAATAATGACGATTTCTAGATTCTCGCCCAGATACAATTTGTTTACTATGGACAATGATAATAAAACAGATAATAACAGAAATAAGAAAAAAATAAAAGAATATCTAGAAATATTGTTTTTAGGTGCTCAAATTCAATTTGTTCACCTTGGACAATGTGATTTTAGGGGTCCATAGCTTAAGAACAAATAATGTCAGTATGTTTTCGATACTTTTATTGGATTCCCAGTGTCCTAGTTAATCCATCTGTACTGAAAGTTCTGTAACATCTTTCATATAAGCCGAGTGAGCCGGCTTGTCACACGTGTGACGATTGGGAGCGTAAGTAGTGCGCCTTTGTCTGTGCGTGACTTTTAAAATTAAAATTATATTTATTAAAATTAGCAACATTATTATTGTCTGTCAACCGAACTAGAGGGAAATACCTTAATATTGGTCGGACATACAACTTGTAGCATGATATGGAACTAAACATTTGTCCAGCTGCTTTCAGAAAAATCAAAATTTGAAGTTTTACAAATGATCCGAATCAACCGAAAGTACAATTTAATCCTGATCAAATGGATGCAATTGTAGAAGCTGCGAATAATGATGACTGGTGTCAATATTATTTCCTAATTACGTTTAATTGTGAACATTTATGTTAATAAATTATTTATTAATAGACATTATGTTTAAAGTGCCTGCACCGTATCTTCATGACCGAATTAAGGTCTTGCAGATCAACCCAGAGTTCTATTTGGCCCTCTTCCGGCTGCCGATTTTACCCGAAACAGTTATTTCTAGTTACAAACTTTAATTGTTCACTGTAATGTAAAAATGTAATGTAAAATTTCCAAGTATTCATTCCAAGTAATTCCCTTATCGTTTGGGACCGCGCCAATTTAAGGAAACTCATTCCTTTAGTTATCGCGGTCCATTATGCTTTTATCACACTTAAAGAAACTCAAACTGTTATTATCGTTCCGTGTGGGCGGACATGTTTGTAGAGTGCTAGATTACAGACTTATACAGGTAGACCATCCCAGTTATTGTTGGAATCGAAAAAGAAGTTTATAAACAGTCGAGTAAACGAGCTAGATCTGGCCACATGGACGGATAAGTGTTCATGTTCGAAACTTCAACCAGTTTGGCTTAACCCGAGTTAATAAAAATAATTCAATAAACCATCCCAGTATTCGTCTATGGTAGTACAGTTACCCAATCCCAGTTCGCAATCGAATACATAGGTAGCGCGACGGCCCCTAAACCTAGCGGGGCCATCCACTGTTAGCCATTCGTTTGCCCATTCGTCCATTTACTTCTTTATTAGAATTTCATTCCATTTCTCATTTCAGAGCAAATTCTCGCTTTTCAATTGGGGCGAAATTTTATTTACTTTCGAAAATATTTCGATGGTTCTAGAAAGTTTTGAACAGCTCCGAATTTATTATCATAATACTTATTTTATTCTAAAATATTGATACCCCGACAACCTTTTGGTCGTATTTGTCCACGGACCCTGTTTTTAGCGTTTTTAAGGCCTTAGAAGTGGTTGGATGTTATGACAAATTGTTAGCACAATTTGTAGACCGGAAATACGGCCGGACGTCTCAGCTAAACCGAAAGTTGATTATTATGAATTGGCAATCACAGCCAATTGTTGCCCAGGACGACCTTCAAAAATGTTAACTACTTGCAGGTACCTAGCAAATGACCTTTAATAAATTCAGTTTTTTACAATTTAAGACAGCTAAGATTGGAAAATATCGAGCAGCATTCGCGCCTAGAATTTTATAGCACACATTTTAAGGTAGATACTGAGCAGAAATTTTGACCGAAAGTGAAGCTAAAAAAGAAGTGAACAACACAAAGTATAGGCTTGCTAGGGAAACGTATTGGCTCGCAACTTAATTTATTCGTTTACGAACTTTTTAAGATAAAACAGTATTTAGATTGACATGTTCAATTAATGTTATTCTTGAAACTGACTTCAATTAAAAATAAAATGACTCCCATACAATTACGATTATTGAATAAATAATGAAATAAACCATAAAGTTTCATTTATGTCCACCTCGTGCTCTCGAGTAATAGCGACGGGTAAAAGAGTATTATTATGAACAAAATCAGTTTAAAAGTATTGATACAATGCCTCTATACCCTTAAGTAATATTAGAATAATAACGAAATTGGTTGTTCTGGTGATGGAAGCTACTCGTTTGTTGTTGTTGGACAAAAACGATTAAAAGGTTGTCTGCGACTTATATCAACAAAGGTTTGGGTAGCAGGTTTGGTATAGCAAACCTGGAATCACCTCAAAATATAAATTATGTTTTTGTTGGGACAAAATGTTTTGTGCCGCCAACCGGAAGGTTACTTCCGGTACAATAATTATTATTATTTGTGGAACTTAATTTATAGTTTCTGAATGGGTTTTGGGTGTTAAAATTGTTGTCAACTTTGTGCTAAATTATGCGTAATATTTGTATAGTTTAGTCTTCCTAAAGTTCGACCTGTTTTTCTTTAAATTTTTTAGTTTTTACGAGTGAAGACTGTTGTGACATATATAGGAAAACGTTAAGTAGCAGTCCTAGAATTTTATTGCGTATATTTTAGGCTACCTAACGACCAGAAATGTTGACCGGAAATGAACCTAAAAATCGAAAATTGGCCATGATGTCAATCGATCAATAGTTAGGTCCAAGCTGAAATATAAATCTTATTTATTCAGCGGAAGCCTTGATTTTATCAATTCACAATAACTTTAACACACCGGGATTTCAAAGGGAAACGCATCAATGATTTCCAGAATAGCGCCAATTACTTTTGTTAGTCTCTGGAGGAATAATGTTATCACTGCACTTACATTTAAAGATGTCCGATTACCCCCCAAATTGGTATTATTTGACGCGTACGGATGTCAGCTAAATTCCACTCAAGTGATCGACCCCATATCCTAACCCGTTATGTAGTTATATGTACTAGAAGTCAACATGGAGGGCATTATGGAGGGCATTATTAGAATGCATTACAAAATGCCGCGAGTTATAATAGATACGAGGTTTCGCATAGAAATAAGGTTTTCCGACAGCATTCGTTAGAATGATATTCTGGAAAAGGTGCATTATATTTTCGATGAAAACTGTGAAAATTTAGAAGCACTGATCTGGATATCTTCAACCGTTGCACTTTTGCCTAATGCTCTTGCTAAGAAAATGTGCAGACAATTTGGTGGAAATATTTAATCAAGAATTATTTTGAGAAAATCCAAAAGTAGAAATTGGTAAAACGACAGCTGCTTTACCATGGAATGATAACATTCAAACTGTTTCGGTCAAACAGCTGCGGTATTATATCTACTTATTGTCTTATTTGCAATATACGCCTACGCACTATATTATTGTTCCGTATAACTATACACTCCTTTATCAGAATTTGTACTTTTATATCTTACAGTCTTCCGCTCATCTGCCTCTACCTCTGTACCAATCGTCGGCGTGTTCCGCCCACGCAAATTTGGGACAGATTTGGTGCCTTTTTTTATCAGAATTCTTTTATTTTTGTCTCATATTGTTCTCCTATACAACAAATCTGGCTGTATACTGCCTACGCATTTTGTTAATATTATATAGCAAGATGGATAAGGTGTGACCCATACGCGTGACCCATACGCGAAACGATAACAATTTTTAATGTAGGAAGTTGCTAATCACTATTTGATTTCAAGTCCAAATATTTTTCGTTTCTACTCAGAAAGTTTACATATGAATATTGAGAGTTACGTAATTTTTAGATTGGAGACATATCGGCAGGGGAAGTATTTTTCCAGTTGTTTCCGGAATTTTCGGGTTTTTGGGGTTTTCCGGAATTCTCTGGTTTTGCATCAAGATTCGTGGTCGAAAGTTATCTTAAACTATGCGCAAGAAAATTAGGTTTATAAGTACCGCTCGATGTTTTCCTAACTATGACACAGCTGTCTTAAATTGTAAAAAACTAAATTTTTTAAAGTGTATTTTCTAAGAACCTTTAGGTACCTAATGTTTTTGAAGATACTTTTCCAATAGAGGTCTCGGGAAATAGAGGTCTCGGGCAATAATTTGGTACCTCAACTTACGCTGGTACTTCCGGTTTGAACGTACGTAACAAAAACGGGAAAATGTATAGGTGCGGATCCTGGGTGGAAAATTCGGCGTAGCACCACTCTAACATAAGTTATGGTCTGATTAATGGAAATCCTTGCCGCACGGCACAGATTTAAGCTTGTGGGTTAATTTCCGTTTCAATCTTCGTATTAATTCTACAGTTTCATTGGTCGAAATATCCATACACAATTGTAATCCGGGGTAATATGGGTTTGTAATCTGGGCAGGGGAAGTATTTTCCGGAATTTTTGGGGTTTTCCGGAATTTTCTGGTTTTGCGTCAAGATTCGTGGTCGAAAGCTATCCTAAAATATGCGCAAGAAAATTAGGTTTAGAAGTACCGCTCGATGTTTTCCTAACTTAGACACAGTTGTCTTAAATTGTAAAAAACTAAATTTGTTAAAGTGCCATTTCCTACATACCTGTAGGTACTTAATTTTTTAAAGATACTTTTTTACTAGAGGTGGTCTCCGGCAACAATTTGGTGGGATATCAGATTTGAAAAACAAATTCCGTTTTTTAGTCTCCACGTCTGGTGCCACTTCCGGTCTAATAGTACGTTGCAAAAAGGGAGGCGGGTTTATGGGGCGGTTCTCGATACAAAGTTCGGCGTAGCACCACTCTAACATGTTAGAGTGTTATAACAGAAGTTATGGTCCGATTAACGAAAATGTAACAAGCTCGTGATAACTAAAGATTACTAAAATATTCAACCATAATTTATTACAGGTGACAAGTTTGGCAAGTGACCCCCACTGACCCGCCCATAAATTGGACGTGGGATTTTTGGAAATATTTTTAGACCGGAAGTGACAGTTGAAAATCGGTGCTTGATTAGATACGAAAACGCTAAGCAGCCTTCTCGCCTAGCACATTTTAGGGCACGTTAAAAAAGAAGGTGTCTGAGAGATATCGTTAGCTATATGCATAATGGAGATGAAAAATAATTAGTGATTAACCATGAGTCTAAAAATCTCAAAAGGGAGCAAAGGTGTTATATTCCGTGAGGGGAGCACAGGAGTCAAATTAGTGAATGTATTTTTCGAAATAATATTGAAACCAGTTATCTTCAATCAAAGCGTTCTCAATTTCATCAATTTGGGTTTTTCTGAAAGCAAATTGACACATTTTTGCTTTCATTTCATGCCAGATTTTGGCAAAACTTCCAGCAGCTGTCTTTTCGTCGACTTCTATTTTTGTATTTCGTTCCAATTCACTGTTAACAAAAATTTTCAAACGAAGTGTCTATACCTTTTCTTAGCAACAGCATTACGCAAAAAGTCCAACGGTTGAAGATATCCTGTTTTTTAGCCCGAAGGAACAATACTTCTATATTTGTATACCTTTAATCGACAACATGGCATGGAGGATTATCTAACAGTAAAATTCATTTTTCCTGAATATTTCTTACGAATACGGTCCGTAAAGCTTCTCATTTCTAAGCGAAATATTTCATTGACCATCCATCTGTTCGATTGAAGTACAATACACAACCAGGAAATACTCTTCGCTTAATTATGATTTTCCTTGGAACTCCATTTCTTATTTCTTCTATTTCGATAAAGTCTATGGACGTTAATATAAATATCTGATCCACTATATCCCAAAAGGAGGGACGTGTGAATATGAGCTCGCGATGCTTTTAAGTCGAAACACTTGTGTTATGGAGCCAGGCTGTGACGTCAGAGTGTTATATATAATTAATCAAGTTCCATTATAAGATTTATACACCCCATGTCTACGGAGAACATGTATAATTATTATATTAATAATTTATACTTTATAATAAAATAATGTAGGCAATTAGATTCTTAGCTACTTTTCTGTATTGTACATACATCTCCGTAATTCCTGAATACTTTGGACTTTCTAATTAGTGTAAGACTTTGGATGCGTTTGTTAATGCGTCTTTGAAAAAACAAGAAACCCAAAATCAAACTGTACAAAAATCAAATCGTAGAGAAAATAGCTGATAAATAATAATATTATTAAAAAAAATGATAAATATTCTAATTTTATAATATTATAATAATTATACATGTTCTCCGTAGACCTGGGGTGTCTAAATCTTCTAATGGAAGTTGATTAATTATATATAACACTCTGACGTCAGAGCCTGGCGTCTCATATTTACACGTCCCTTCTTTTGGGATATATATAGGCTCGGAATCAAGACGACAATGCTTTGATTTATAGCTCACAGAGATTGGCAATCCAGTATCTCGACTAGAAACCACTGAATTAATGTGATAAGTGTGCCATGCTGTGAACCCACAGCCCGTAACACTATTAGCAAAAGTTCATACAGTAAATATTACCATACAAACATGCTTAATCTATAAATAGTTCGTTAATATAATCAGTGTGAAATATATAAGGTCTTAGTGGTACTCAACCTAAAACACGCGCGACGCCATAAACGAAGTGGAGAGACGGAAATTCCGCCTACGATCTGACAATTTTACCATAACCAGGACCTCAGTGTACCGATAGAAATCAAGTTTTTTCTATTAAAAACAACGAAGTCGGTGGTTATTGTACCACACCGGGCGTCACCAAACTCTTGATTTATGGAAAATTACTGAGAAAGGGAATCAGCCAAGAAGCTTATTGACCAATGGTTTATACTCTATTATGGGGATCTATTTAATTGTATGATCAACATATTTGCATTATGTGAATTAATAACTAAGCATAAAAAATGTTGACATTTTGTGCTAAAGAAATCACAACGCTCCAGTTGTTTACAAGAGAGTTAACAGTCACCCAGCGGCACTTCAGGGTAACAGTCACGCAGCGAGTCGTCAGACGCATGACACCACGATATATAAAGGTTTTACAGAAATTTTAGTACAGCTGGACTAATTAGGACCCTGGGAATCCAATAAAAGTATCGAAAACATACGGAG
>SCLF01034505.1:0-12226 GCA_004367975.1 Mesochordaeus erythrocephalus
ATAGAATAAAAAATAAAATGTTCGAATCTCAAAAGTGTTCAACTTAAACGCATATGTCAACATAAAGGCATAGGTCAACAAATATTCCTTTTGCCGAAAATAGCTCAACTTAAACGCATATTTCAACTAAAAGCGATTCAACTTAACCGTGTGACCAGTGTATATATATATACGAACCTTCGATTACTGTTCAACGTAGGTCTACTAAGCCTGCCAAATTAGGCATGAGGACAAGTTGCTTATATGAAGTTGTCAATAGACCTGATTAATAATCACGCTCACATTCTGCAGTTCTAGGCATTCACTTATTTTAGTCGTTTCCAAAGTACCCGCGGGTCAACAATGTGACAAAAATGAGGTTAGTGTGTCAGGGACAGTCGTGACAAGGCAGTAAGTATAACATGAACGAAGTATTATGATGGACCATAGGAGGCAGTCGCAATCATTCGTAATATCTAAATCATCATAGTATAACATAATAGAATGATGGATACAGTCGGGCTATGTCACGCATTATAGCGTTAGCCGGCTTAAATTTTATCTGCCCGATTAGAAATCGGTTACTTAGTCAATTTTTCGACGTAAATTTTCGGATTCTTCATTTCTAGGTTCATTTTCGGTTGGAATTCCTGGGTATTCTGACTTAGCTCTGCTCAGTTTCGAGTAAAACACGTAAAATTCGTAGATGAAAATAGGCTCAAGGGGAGCATAGGACTTATTAAAGCACAATAGTTTATAAATCACAATAGTTAATAAAGCGCAATATAGTGCAGGCAAGGGGACTTGGGATGGTAGATGTATTCTGTTTCTTGCAGGAAATCTCTATATATGGCATATGATGGTACCCCTATGCGCTTAAGTATTTAAAATTTGGCACCCGCAAAAATGATATCGCAAGTGGAGCCAATTACAAAGGGTGAACGTGCAAAAAACCTATGTGGAATTGAATAGAAAAATGAACAATCTTCCAGTATAAAGTTCTTCATAGTTCTTGTATAGAACAAAGCTTACAGGACTCCACAGACTAGAAATGTAGCAAAAAGAAAAAACTCGATAACAGAGCCATCATTAGACTCCTGCAAAATACGGAACTGAATCGGCGGAAGAAGGTCTGGTTCAGATGACAGACAAAATTCGGACAACGTGATTTCGTCGGAATCAGAACCAAATATACAGGATACACAAACGTGAATAAAACAGTAAAAACAACAAGATGGCAGGGCGGACACAATTATAGCACATAACGAATGAAAAGATATAGGATGCTAGAGATAGATAAACGGTTAGCATTATTACGACGATACAATTAAAAATCGTAACGTCATAAAAAAACCTACAATGGAATTAGGTGTGAAAGTAGTTTTTGAACATGTTTGGGTGTGGTAGTATCATAGGACACCAACCTTGGCTATTAAGCAATTGCTCTCGGATTGATTTACTGTCCATTGTACACTAAGACTTTCCTCATCTCTGAGTTTCATTGTACACTAAGACCTTCCTCATCTCCGAGTTTCATTGTCAACTGACAACTCATCCCAGATTTCCAAAGCAGAAGAAGGACCTTTTAAATTCATCCAAGCACAAATCATAAATCAACATTTCTTTGCTGCTTGTATTTCCGAAAAATAATTTTCTAAGCTGTTTGTAGATCGTAGAATAATGTAGTTACTTACTTTATCCGTCAAGATCTTAATAGCAGAGTTAACATCTGTTTTTGCCCTTTGCAAAAATGCAAAAACATTATTTTAGCTTTCTCAGCTTGTTGAGTTGAAGCTGGCATTGTCCAAATGCTCTAATTCATAAAAGCTTCCAAAAAGGTTTGGTCGATTTTTGAGTTCAGTTCTCAGATACTGAGCAAACATGTCATCAATCCGTGCCTTCGACATTCTAAATATAATAGTAACATTAGCATCAATTAAATAATCCATTATTTCTCTATTCCATATGGCAAAGAAACAATGGAGGAAAACAAATTGTTCTATGTTTTCTCTACCACCAGGTGTCTCACAACTTTTACCCTAAATTAAACGTCAACTTATTATCGACATTGCTTTTGCATAATAAATAAGAAGCATGTAGTTTTAGTAATAGCCCCAACAAATTAACTAGTAAGTAAAGACAATAAAATATATGACCATTATGCAAGAGCAAAGCATATTTTATACAAATACTTATTTTAATGTATGAGAAAGACTTATTATCAAGGAATTATATTAATAAACAAGTATAATAATGCTTCTAGTGAAACACCTGGAATCATCCGGTGTCCATTTTATCCCTTTATCACCTTATCCGTTAGTTGGTTCACGCGTTGCTAAGCAACGACAATGAACAATAATAAAAATCAAGCATGTTAATAATCATTATGCTTTTTAGAAAAGTAAAATATATCTTTCAAAGAAGAATACAGATACGTCAATAATGTATAATGACATATCCTCCCAGATGCTTGTTAGAATGTAACGACTAGGGTACCCAAAACGAACAATAAGCCTTTTAGCTTTATCCCCTAGATGGATCACGCTTTGTTAACAAAGATCGTGAGACTCTAATCAAGATTCACCATATTGATTAGCAAATATGCTGCTTAATGAAGACAATTATAGACATCTGAAGAATAATAAGATATGCCAATAATTGACCCAACATTGTACCCAACATTGACTAAAAAATTATTAGTTTTGTCCGCTATGTGGCTACACTTTGGATAACAAAGATAATAATCAACGAAGGATATCAATAAATAAAAATATCATTAATGCTGAAGAAAAATCTTTTAAATCTTTTAAACTTATCCGGTAGGTGATTCACGCTTTCTTAAAAAAACCATCATCGTCAATAATGCTAATTCGAAGCTTAAAATACAGGCCCAATGTAATCCTCTACTGAAGATCATATTTGCCTCAATAAGCACAAATAAATAAAGACCGAGTTTTAGATGCATTGCATGCAACGTACATAATGAACTTATCATAATATTTTATTAATTTTGGTTCAAAAAACTTTTCTAATGCAAATATATAGCATCTACACCTTTTACCATTACCTTTAAGGTTTGATAACTCTGAATTCACTTTCTATTTTTTTAAATACATCTTCTTATCTTTATATAATGATTTGACAAGTTTGACTGTTTTGTTTCTTAATTTTCTGTCTTCAATAATTTCCCTGTAAATCGTCATTTTATGAATTTTAAATAAAATAAATAAAATTCGACCGTCCGCATTAAAAAAATAACTTGGAATTTTTGTTCTGTACCGAATTCATGAAAAATAACTTTTAGCAACTTTATTTAGTTTAGTAGGCCGAAAACTAAATTATTCAATGTTTAACTTCCTCTTCGAAAAACATTACATGTCTTCTATATTTCAGCGTGTGTCTCGATAATGCGGCAGCGTTTTTTAATGATGTTTAGCGTTATATAGGACAAGGTTCATTCTTTGCACATATCTATTTAGGTTGCGATTAGTCTCCTAGCAACGTCGCATTTCTTAGTGATCCTAGACAACAACGGACAATTACATTCTCCATGAATGCGACGCCTGTAGAAGACTAATTTCCAAATGAAATATATATATGGCAAGACTGAACACATAATTACACGATATATATTCCAAGTTTAGACGCTACTGTATTTTATCCAGAATAGACATTTTGAAAGGAGGAATGCCATTTGATCGGCATTGAGTTAACATTTTAGTATGCCAAATTTTAAAACGATAAATGTATGGTTTTCGAGAAAAATGAGAGTGAAAACTGGATCGTCAAATGAGATAGATGTGTTGTCCACTCAAAAAGCGAAAACTGTTATCTGCTGGTTAATAACACCAGATGCTTGCACGTATTCCGTTCCGGGAGCTTGTCAAACAAATTTGGCAGGCGTTACAGTGCCGTAAATGTGCGTGTAACAATGATCGCATCCCTATTTGTGGCCAATTTTCTTTGATCCAAAAATATAAATAAATGTTTGGGCCTTTGGAGACACCATAATTTGAAAGCAAAACTGGATTCTTGGTTATTTGCCAATAAACTGTAAGAAACCGATTAATGAGATAATTCTTGTATTTATATCATTTTTAGTTTATTATTAACACTATTGTTTTACGAAGAGCGGCGTTCTTCATTCCAACGGTAGACAAGCTCTAAAGAGAAATTAATTGTTTAAACGAAAATATTCATGACTCACCTGTGATAACATGTGTCAATGTACGTAACTCGATGCTTTCTAATAGTGAGGACTTCCTTTTAGAGCGTGTATAATCGAGGGGCTCCGAAATTGCTCCACACAGCATGAAATTGTTCATTCTGTAGATAATGGTGAAGCGTTCATCAATACATGCAGCTGAAAATTCGACATACGTATGACGGCCTTGACTAGACGATGTTTACAATGTAAACATTTTACAAAGAAAAATCGGTCTTCTTTTCACTTTTCTGGAAGTTATGCATTTATGATTATCCCCATACATGGAAAGTTTCATGCCATACTTATAACAGTACCCAAAACAGAATGAATATAAAGGAGAAAGTAGGAAACTATTTTCAAAAGATGGACTATGAGTTAGTCTTTAAGCATGCATAATTTCAAATCGATACAATTTGCGTAAGTGATCGCTGTCATTCGGCAGAAATAAGGAGTATTATAGCCCATATTTAACCTCAGTGACAATGGATAGGGGTGCAGTATGCAGAATGGTAAATTTAAAAATTCGAACCTAATTTCGCAATTCTATTTAATTATATAATAGTAAATCTATATTAGCACGTATATTAATGTCATTTTTAATTTATACAGGCAACATTATAAGGAAAGTAAACTATAAATGACTACACTATACTGTATTAATGACTTTGATGTACGTGCTTATATACATTTACTATTATATACATAAATAGAATTGCGAAATTCGGCATTTTTAAATTTATAATTCTGCTTACTCCACCCTTATATCGCTGAATCATCATCACCCTATATTTCACTTACGCTATCCGCGAACTGAGCTCGTCATGTTCGTTTTCGATTTCCTGAAACGTATAAATTTGCATTGCTCTGAAACTTCGTACGAGTAAATACTATGCCATTGTCCGTCTAATGCTATTATTATTTTCAATTATTTTTCTTTTCAATTTCGAGTCAATTTTGACTCGTGTTCATAGCTAATGTGTGTAGAGGCTCTCTAACGGTGAAGGGGTGTCGGTAATATAAAGTTTTCAATTCAGTTCATTAACAATCGAGCTGCTTGTGTCCTTCAGTTTTCTTACATATAAGGGTCTCTTACATTTTCAGCAGCTCGAATTCACGGCTACACGTGCGTCCAATTCAGCCCCCCCCCTAGGAGGTCATGGGGGCAACTGATTGGCCAACGAGACTTCGTGAGTCTGATAGTTTTTTCTTGCGGTTCAGAATCTGTTTCCAGACTGGCCGAAATTGCAATCCTTCATACAGTTAACCCCCTCTAAAAACAAAAGGTTGAAATAGACCTTCTTTTAAACGTTATTTTTAACTCAAGGGGGAATAGCAGCTCACCGAACTAAATTGTGCTAGATTAAGTAAACCCCAGGGCATCCAATAAAGGTATCGATAATATACCCGTTTATTCGTTTTAACGTTATGGACCTCGAAAGGGGACATTGTATAAATGGAATTTTGAGTCAAATCTTTAGTGAACATACTTTTGGACTTTGGGATGTTTTTTAAATCATAACAAAGCGATACGTGATTTTCGCAATATTTTACTTTCTAATATTATCATAACTTGAGCAGAAACAATTGTACCCACTTCTAGTAATGTAACACATTGACCTATCACATATCAAATGTTAAGGGTATTTGATAGATTTTTCATAGACCCGTTATGTAGTTAAGTCAAAAATGTTAGTTCGTGAAGTATGTCGGATTCGCCCGAAAGTGGGCTTATTCGACGCATCATGACTCAATCTGCAATCCTTCTCAAAGGACCGACCCCGAATTTTCAAAAAGTGACAAAATCACGAATTTTTTCACGTTGTCTTTGTTATGATTTAAAAAAACATCTCAAGGTCACCAGCTATGTTCACTAAAAATTTGACTCAAAAGTAAAACTGTAGAATGAGTATAAATTGGAAAACATACATAACCAATTGTTGACGGCGCGGATTCGCCTTAGAGCTGATTCTCTTCTATGAATGTCTTCTATGAATTGCTCAGGAGCATTGCAAATATCCACGTCGGCAAGTTTCTTCAGAACAAGACAGTTCAGCAACGTTTTTGGAATTAACCCATCGTGATTCTGGAAACAGTTAAGTTTTACATTATCGTAGACTCTATACATAGGTTTGAATAAGTAAATTGTATATGAATCGAACAGTAAGCAGCTTGATATGCAAGCTATATTTTAACCCACAGTAAAGACGGTCATAAGATTAATCAGTAGTAGTCAACAAAATGAACTACCGGTTGATGCTACATAATGCGATATTATATTTTGTATTCATGGTTGTACATATCTCCCACGCAACCTGTTGGAGCGTTTAAACCAGGGACTATGTTTTTTAGCGTTTTTTGCCGGAGGTTCAGCTAAAAATTGTAGATTCGTAATTGTTGATATTGTCCGTGCCGTAGTTTAGCCTACAAAGAAACTAGACTTGCTAGGGCCACGTATATACCTAACGGACTTGACTTATTCGTTTATGAATTATATCGGGAGATTTATGTTTAGATCGCTTAATTATCCTGGAAATTAATTGTACGTATGTGTTGTAACTATGTTTAAACGTTATTGTGAACGCAAGTGAATTATAGCAGTCTATTAGAGAACCCGAATGCACAAATTGCACCCTAGAGTAGACGTAGAAATACGTAGTCAGGGTCTTAGATCTGGATTCGGCCGAAGCCGATGGTATTATCTATTTTTCGGTAATGGTTCAAATATAAACTCTATCTAATTTTCTCGAAAGTTCTCCCCCTCGCGCTTTCCTTTTTCTCACACTGAACCCATTTTCTCGAATCTAGATTGTTATAAGAATCATAGCCCTAACCCTTGAGGTATAATGGAAGGCGAACTTCATGAATTTGTTTCTGAAATAAACAGCTTTTGATAAATAAACACGCCTTCCGTTCGAATAGAAAAATGTAAAAAGGTGTTATGTTACCTCGGGTGATTTGTTATGGTATCCAGTGAAAATCCATCGGGCGTAACACAAAGAACGGGCGAAAAAAATTATTGGTCATAAAGACTCAAAAAGACGGTGATAAATTGATTTATATATTTTTTTGACAAAAAAATTACGCCGCTCGTCAATTTGCTCGGGACAAAACCAAATACAGAAATGTTTATAAGCAACACTCTTGACACAAAAATTATCTGTACCAGAGAGAAAGGCCCAAACAAATGAGAAGATATTTTATTACTCCGGTACCTATAATCCTGAACCGTTTTTTTTAATAGACATGGTATTAATGTACAAATTGAGGGCCTGGGTCTCTAGTCAACCGATATGTACGAGGACGAAATACAGGCCTATTATTTTTTAATAATGAGGAATGATCTGGTATAAAAAAGGTATCGTATTGAATTTAAACACGAAAAAGTTTGTATCCATTTTAAAGTATGTTCTTTTAACCAATACGGCATATCGACAAATAAAAAGATTTGTCAGAGCTATTTGTGCATTTACTTGATTATTCGGCTTCCAAATTATTCTAATCTTCTTTCTATTCCTACTTGATTTTTTCAGGAGATTTCAGGAGATTTTACAAGTATGCCTTCCCAATCTCTACGACCTAGGCTCGGAAAGTATAACGTTACGTCCAAATTGCGGCACAATATCAAAGTAAACTTCTGCCTTGATTCTTTTTTTAAATTTTAAGCTCATATGCTTGCTTCCTCGTTTTGCTCATTCCTAATTTACCTATGACCTAGGTTATTATTCATTCATATATATACATATAACCAATATACTGTGACCACGTTGCAACCGGTCGACGAGCATGGAGAGCATGTAAACTCAACCACGATTCGGGAGAATACATTCGTCCGTATGATGAGACTAGAGAAGCCGTATATGCTATAACTTTCTCTTGTATGACTTTGTGAGTAAGACCCTTGTATGTATTTTAGCTTTTTGATTTTGTAAGCGTTCTTTCAAAGGGATTTGTGGGCGCTTTCCATACATTGAATTATTATAGTCACTAATAGCTGTTTCTTAGAGTATTGGTGGTTGGGGGTATTTCGGTCGAAACTGCTCATATTTTTGTTAGGCGAACGGAGGTCGCATCGTGCTATTGACCTATTTCGGTTATTATTATTACTGTGTCTATTGTCTTGGGCAATTAGGTTCTGTGCGAAAGTGGTTGTCCCTGTCACACTAGAGCACGAGTTACATCTCCATGGAGTGGACATGTTTCGTGCTCGTTGATTGTTATTTTTAGGTCGATTATTGAAACTAGGATTGATGGCAGAGTTATCTAGCTCAATGCGCAAGGGTGTTTGGTCACTTAGCTCGTCTATTATGTTAAAATTATCGAGGTCTTCTGGTAACTCGTTCATAGTACTGCTTATTCCTCTTTTCTTACCTTTGCATGCCACGATGTGTACGAGTATGTGGATAGCAGTTGTGTTAAACATATTCTATTAGCGGTTTTCGCATCTTCCTCGGATAGTTGATCCAATAGTAAGGCCGTGGAAATCTAGGAAATTTCCGACCTATTCTATAACTACATTTTCTATGACCAATGATCTTAGGCCTTAAATTTTTATTTGCTTAAATGAAATTTAAATGATACCTTGGTCTAAGGTTTTCCTAACCACTTTTATGTTTTCAGTTTCGAAGTATTTCGCACTGGAAGTGAGAATGTCGCCTATTAGTTTGAAAATGAAATTTTCTATTTTTTGTGGTTGCATTAGCCTCGTCGATTAACGTGCTTTCATCTTGGAACTCACTCCAAGTAATTGTTGGACATTTTCTAGAACTCCATTTCTGAATTTAGATGTCTTTGGATGAAGTTTTTGATCTTCGCAACATACGCCTAATGATGTGTTAATCCAACTAGAGATTTCTGTTCAATTACTTCCCCATCTAACTTTAAACCTGAGCTATCAGCTTTTCTCTTCCCCCCCCTAATAGTTGTCTCCGCGTCTCTTTTGTTACCAGGACTTCACCGACTCCTACTTCGCTCGAAAAGTTCACCATATCTTGCGGTTTCGTTTATGCGGTTCTCATTTTTTTTGTGTTTCAGTCGTGAAGGTGTTTCCGCCGTTTACCGGATAATCTCACACTGGGCTCATTTTCCCGAATCTAGATTGTTATACGATTTGTTGAGCGACTGCCGCTAGAATACGTTTTTACAAACAGTTGAGGTATGTGGAAGGTGAACTTCATGAATTTTTGTTCTGAATATTCGACGCTACGTAAGAAATCTGAACGACGCTAGCAGCTTGGCTGTCAACAAAATTGATTACAATTGTTTAGGTCCAATTGA
This sequence comes from Mesochordaeus erythrocephalus, assembly GCA_004367975.1. Classification (NCBI taxonomy): domain Eukaryota; kingdom Metazoa; phylum Chordata; class Appendicularia; order Copelata; family Oikopleuridae; genus Mesochordaeus; species Mesochordaeus erythrocephalus. Next base: position 9,461 of record SCLF01034505.1, read on the forward strand.
CAAAAATGGCAATTCTCGAAATTAAAAATATTGGATTTTGTTGTTAGTCAAAATCGTTTACAAGGTTACCTCAGAGATATATATGTTCGGAAGCCATAATTTGGGTTTGTTGAAATCTGTTGGTAAATCCCATAAGTGGCAACCAGGGTAAACAAAAAATATGATTGATTTAACCAGTAGATTTTCAATTTTCTCGAAAATAAAAAAAAAATATTAGAAAAGCAAAAATTCTCTCGTTTGGTTCAAGTACATTAGCGGCCATCCTAAGCGTTGTAAAAGTGTTTTTTAATTGTAAAGGCCATGTTCTTATTAAAAAACTTTGGAATTATTGTTTTATACCCAATGCGAGAAAAAATATTACTCATAAATGAATTCGTGCGGTACATATCGATTACATTATCCACTGATCCGCAACTTATAACCGACTAATCTCCAACATTTATAGGCTTAATAAAAAGGTGGCCAAATCGGCTCCTTAGTTCAATGTCTCTATCATTGATCTGGGATGTTCCACTGTAGCTTTAACTGTAGCTTTACGATAGTACGCATATTGGTCAATTGGTTTTTCTTTTATTTAAACCAAACATGTCCACACGCTTGAAAACCCCAAGGCCACAACTTCAAGAATAAGAGATATTCCCAAAATAAAAATGTTGGGCTGGAATCACAAACACATTTTATATTACTGATTTTAAATTATAACTCCTCGGGATTAAGCATCAACAACTATAACCATTTTTGTGCTCGAAAAAACCATCCCCCGTCCAGTTTTTTTTTTTTCAATTTATTCTCGTAAACAAACTGTGTCGGTAGACATAATCCGTAAGTGATCAACGCCGCTCTAGATCGAAATACGTAAAACGGTGAAAATATTAAATGGCGAATAAGGTAACAATAAGGTAAATAATGATTTAGTATGTTTCTATGTATGAATTTTCCCGTTATTGACAACTTAAGGATAACAGTAGTACCGACATTATGAATGTAACCGCAATCCATAGCAACTCATACAGACTCGGCTATTATAGTTACATAGCTTGGTAACTCGAACACAGACAGTTTTTTAGAGTCGTCGCGCAGATGCGTATTTAAGGCATTTAATCTGGATTAAAAGTAATATTACCGTGGTAGAAATTCGTATTGTTTCTGACGTTTAAAAGAAAGTCGAAAATAAATAGTTATAATTCTGTAATTTTACCCCAAATCGTTAACGTTGACTAGTATTGACTACAATTTGTGGAAAATTCAAGTAAGCTGAAGAACACGATCAGCTTGTTTGTGAACGGAATCTCTGGAATCAAATGGATTCACAAAAATGTATCATTGATGAAATATACAAGTTCAAACCTGACCCGAAATCGACGAGCTTTCTGAAAATGACTTCTCCTTTGCGCCAGTAATTTGACCAGGGACCCATAAACAATATTATAAAGAGGCCATCAATGAGTGAGAGCTTTTCTATGGGCTTTGGAGAATCGAGAGAATTCCTTTCATAATAACTTTGCAAAGGTAAGTCAATTGTGGGAACGGCAGTATCGCAGTTAAAACCATACTTTCGGAAAATCTTCATAAACTTTAGGTTTGAGTGCCCCGAGAATAAAAACTGAAAATTATTTATTTGTCATTTAACATATGGTGAAACTTTTATCGAATATTAGCTATGCACTTAAATAAACGTAGAGATATTTTGTACCTACGACTGTAAGTACAAATTCATGTCCACATAAAAACAAATAATATAAAAGGAAACAACACAATAATACGAAATAAGTGTGTTTCCCGAAAAACAAACAATAATAGTGGACGTGACATGTACTCCAAGTATATATACTTGGATGTGCGCACTACCCTGGCAGAATATATTTAATTAGATATAATTGGTAAAACAATTTATGACGAATAAATAAAATTATACATATACGTTTTTATAAATGTGGGTTTTATTGAAAAAGTTGTAACCCGCCCCAACCTCAGCAAGAGATCACACACAAAGCACGCCGCACCTTCATGGTGACCACTGGATGAAGAACCCACCGCCATGCCACCACGCAAAAATGTAAAAGAGGTAAAATAAACGTGATATGAACGTGGAAAGTGGGAAAAAGAAGAAATTGTAAAAGTACGTCGCTTAGTTGATCACTAGTTCCTGTTTGTGTCATAGTTATACACTGCATTCAATTGTATGTGTCTCTCTGGCACAATGGGTCAGCGTGTTCGACTATATATTGAAAGATTGCGAGTTCGAGTCTCGTGGCGACACAAGTTTTATGGATTTAGTAATTAGGCGGCCATTAGGCGTGCCATTTCTATGAATATAGCGCTTTGAATATTTCGTGCACACACGAATATCAAGCGGTGACATACTTTTCTTGGCTGTTTTATCAAGTCTTGGACCCAGATTTATCACCCACTATGCTTGGTTAGTTTAATATTATTTATTAAAAGCGAATTCAATAGTGATGACTGATATTGTTAACTGTGTATTCCTCAAGTACTACGCGGAAAGTTCAGTGTTTAGAGTGCGATGCTTCAGGTTAAATGAGGTTCCAGAACTTAAAGGTGGGTAACAAACAGCGACGGATGAACTAATTTAGTAAATGTATTGATGATAGTTTATTTTCCGACGTTTAAAAGGTCCAACTACGGCTTCTTAATCTACTATTCTTTTTGCGACAATTTTTAAATCGACGAATGGCCAGTAGTTATTAGATAATGCTGAAAATTCAAACTCATGCATACCAACAGCTTGATTGTTAGCGAATTCTA
>SCLF01034506.1:0-20950 GCA_004367975.1 Mesochordaeus erythrocephalus
GACTAATGTCGGAATTCCCCCCAAGTCACTAAGTTCGGCTCAGGAACAGAAAATTCAGGTAAAAACGCTGAAAAAACGCTACCCAGCTTTCTATATATAATATTTACGAAATTCCTGAACTAAATACAGCGAGATTTGGTACTGAGGTGGAGGGAGATGAGGCGATGAATATGAGAGAAAAATAAACGAATTCTGATAAAGGGTTCGATAGTTATAGCCAAACCAGCACCAAGACCCCCAATCAACAACACGAAAACGCGTCAAGCGACACACACTTCTACGTGAGGGTAGAACCATTTCTTCTGTGTACGGGTTAAGTATTTCCAATGGCCGTTCAGCCTTACGTAAAAAACGGATTGTACACAAACCTTAGAATTCTAGAGATGAATATTATTATATTTTCTCATCAACCGTTTTGAAACGTTTAGTTGCATGGGTACAACATTAACCCGCAAGCTGTACGAATGGTTCTACCCATACGCTGCAATATGTGCCGTTTGACACATTCTCGTGAAACTCATTATTCCAGTCCTAGATCTCTATTTCTGTGTTATTGATTACAGGTATAAGGGCTAGTTAGATATTTCCTATATATTTATTAACATTTAAGCTGTTTTCGGTCAAATTAAGTCATTCTTGACTACTTACTACGGTATTATATCTACCTATGGGCTTATTTGCAATATCCGCCTAATATTATATATACCATGATGGACAAGCCCCGACACTCATAAACCGAAACAAAAATAATACTAATTCTCGAAGATTTCTCATCTGACACAAAATAATTTTTCGTTTTTTTTGTTCAAAACGTTTACGTATTAATATTGAGAGTTACGTACCATTATATACGCTTAAATTTTTAGGTCGGTAAATATCGACAGGGGAAGTATTTGTCCAGGTTTTCCGCAACTTTCGGAGTTTTTGTTTTTTTGCGTTCACCTCCGGTCAAAATTTGTGGTCGAAAGTTATCCTAAAATATGCGCCAGAAAATTCGGTTTAGAAATACCGCCAGATGTTTTCCTTACTAAGACACAGCTGTCTTAAATTGTAAAAAACTGAATTATTTAGAATGTCATTTTCTAAGGTTTCCGGTTTTTAGCCTCCACTTCCGGTACGTCCGTCAAAAGCTGTAATCCCCCCTCCACACCTATGTAAAGTACAATAAACTTGCTAACGAGACTTCGCAGTCTGATAGTTTTTTCTTGCGGATGTCCAAAATTACACGCCTTCGTGCAGTTAACTCCTAGAAACCCCTATTGTGAAATTTCAAATTCCCATAACTTGAGAAGAACCAATTGTACGCACTTTTGGTCATGTAAAACTTTGATCGTGAAGACAAACCCTACAACATCAAATTTTAAGGGTATTTTATTTGCTCTTTGCAGGCGGGGAGGGGCCAAGTTGTGTCAAAATGTGATCTCGTGAAGTAAGCCCACTTTAAGGTGGGCTTATTGGACGCGTCCTGACTCAAGCTTCAATTCTTCTCAGAGACCCGACCCGAATTCTTAACACGTGACCCAGTTATATACACATTTGGGAAAAGTGACAAAATCACGACTTTTTCACTTTTCGATTTTATTATGATTTAGTAAAGATTCCAAGATTGCAATGTATGTTCAGTAAAAATTCAACTCGAAACAACTGCGTTAGAACTATATTTCAGGACGGTCAAAGTCAACTATATTTGACTCACGTTTTGTCTTTAGAGGGGGTTAACTGTACTAAGGCGTGTAATTTTGGACATTCTGAAAACAACAAGAAAAACGATCAGACTGCTAAGTCTCGTTAACAAGTTGATTGTACTTCATATAGGGTGGGGGTACAGCTTTTGACAGACATGTTCTGGTGCCCTCCGGTCTGGAACGGGAAAAGGCTTAGGTGGGGCACCACTCGGCGTAGCACCACTCTAGCAGAAGTTTTGGTCAGATTAATGGAAATCTGGACTAGATATAGAAAGATCCCTAGTTCGGGTGTTCTTCCGACCAATATTTTTCGCACATAACTATGCGTGACATTTCTGAATTGCTTGACAAATCACATCACCCTTTAAGTATACAAAACGTCTCGTCGAAATCACAGGTGTTTTGAACATGGCCAATCTAGAAGTCAGACCAGATTCAACGGAAGTGGAAGTTATCAGTAATGCAAGTTTTGAACTAAAGGCAGTTGGGCAGCTATTCCCAAGCCTGCGAACTATTCGTGGTAATTATCTTCATGATAAATTTAACAAGGCATTATCGATCGCAGGAACTGACTTCAGTAGTTTGCGATTGTCTAGTCTTACTGCTGTCACCCGAGGAAAAATTATGTTGTACGGTAATAACAAATTATGTCTTTACAATTTTCAACGAATTATGGACTTGAGTAACGAAAGTGATAATCAGGGCGAAATAATTCAAAATCGCCGCCCAGCTGTCTGCCAAAAGGAGGCCCAAATGGCTGACCAAAATTGCAACGAAGATCTATATAAGCTAGATAAGGTGGATAAGCCACGTTTTTGTTATAATATTGGTTATGCTGGCTGCTGGGACTTTGGACCCCAATGCCCAGATAAAGGATCTGCATGCCCATTTTTAAATAGTATTTATTGCCAAATCAACGTTCCTGAGGTAATGATCGATTGTTCTAGGGAAGGTTTTTACTTGTGCTCTAATTGTACGTCATGAAAAACATGCTCATTTTGGGCGCACTGTCTTATAATTTCAGATATGATTTGAAAATTGAATATTATTGGTATAGTTTTTTAGGGGGGTTAATGGTAATCTGTCATACAGCCCTCAATTTGCTACCAACTTATTTTTAGTGCTACTAGAGTTATGGTATACTAAGAATGAAAACTTTCATAAGACTGTGTATCGGGGGCTGTGGATATTACTTCCAGCAAGTCTCTCGAATCTTTGATACTGGCAGCATAGAGTACGAGCTAGCTGAAATGAATTATATAGCAACAAGATGTTCGGCTTGTGATTGGACTCAGGCCTTAACGGTTCTGAACACAGATTTTAATGTTATATGCTACAGTCGGCAACTACATGGAACGTATGAGTTCGGGAATATTAAAGAAGTGGATAAGGAACGAATTACCTTTTACAATGGCTGTCCAAAACGTTTACCATGGCGAGGTGGAAATATTGACGATATTACAATCAAGGTGCTGATTAATCGATATTTCCGAAACGTTGCTTAATATTTGCGGGAACTATCACATTGGGTTTATGGACTTCATAATTACGTTTTAATGACCTTGCTTCTATGTCAGGCTTTCATTGATAATCGTCAATTACTCAGGTTCGGGTAACTACAACTTACGTACTAGGCCATTTTCGATTTTAAACTTTTAGCACACTTGGATTTATTTCTTCCATAAAGGAAATGGCCTACGATACTATTGCCATTGTACGGGCGTATAATAAACTTCACATTATTCATAAATTACAGTTTAACGAGTGTTTTTAATAACGAGTAGAATCTTTTGTCCGTAATGCTCTGCTGTAATGTCACTACTATAATCTCACTCCATCCATTGTATTCATAAACATAAATCTTTACAACATATTTATTAACATAAAATAACTTAAAATATGTGCAACGTTAGTTGCGAAAACGTTAGAAGCGACTAATTTAATTTTGGGTGTGTCAGTTTTGGTTAGCAAATGATCACCGGTGATAGGTTAACGGAACAAATAATAATATTATATTTCGTACTAGACCAGAGAGTAGCACTAATTGAGTTCTGAGCAAAAACGAATATTATATGTCATTCTAGACAATAAACAATTTGAGTCGCAATGTCTTCGTTCTTTGCACCGAAGAGCATACGTTACATCGTTTCATTAGTGTAAGGTTCTGCTAAGGATATCGTCCGATCTGTTCCATCGCGTATAAACGGAATTCCATAAGAAAAATCACCATACATCTGAGTACCCGGCGTAAGTTTTCGAAGATTGTCTATTCCTTTTCGCTCGAATTCGGTTCAATTTCGATCGAAGTGTAAATTGAGTCTGCCTAAATTCCTAGTATGCGTTCCAGATACATTCTCCAAGCGATATCAACTCAGTTGGACTAATTTTTGTCTAAATCCACCACCGATTGTAACGGTTATCCGTTTTTAACCCTTTTTCTTCTGAGAACCCAAGAATCTTCATAAATATGATCTATTTTTGATTTTGTTTGCATTTCTAACATCGATAACTGGCCTGCCACGATTTTCGTAATACGGCTTCAAATGAGCCATATTTCGTACAAAGGATTGTCCAGTATCCAAGTCATTAATTGTATAGCTAAATCCGCCACCAAATACTTTACGTACGGTATAGGGACCGACGTCCCTAGAACCAAGCGCAACTGACCGTTTTTGTAAGACTTTTTGACCAATGTCGTACGGTTATTTCGTTCCGGATCGGAGGGATTTAATCCTGGATGACCACCTGCGACCGCGAACGGTCTAAAACCCGTAATTTTATGTTTGGAACGGTTTATGCTATGAATAGTGTCTGGAAGCATAGCATCCCAACCGTCATTTTTATGTTTATTTTCGTTTTTATGGTACAGTTCATCCGTTCACATAACCCATTTGACTGTGGGTGATATGGGGCACTCCGAACGTGGCCAATATTATATTTTTCCATTAACTCCTTCATGTGAAAATTGACACATTCCAAGCCGTTATCAGACAACAACACTGATGGAACTTCTGGTATGGATAATAATATTTTGCGTAGTTCCAATGCAATTTCGGTACCATTTTTTTGATTTCAGGGCAGTTGCAAACACTGTTTTGGAGAAATGGTCTATCACAACCATAATTTATCGATTATGATCATTTGTGTCGGAAATGGGACATCTAAGTCGATTGCAACCGTTTTGAACGGACCAAGCGGCGTATCGGTAACCAACATGGGTATTCGTTGTGATCGCAAAATTGGTTTCATCCGCTGACGATGTTCACAGCGTTTGACAACATCACGGGCATCTCGATCTAATCCAGTGCAGTAGTACAGTTTTTTCAGGTCAGTAACTGTATTGTCTACTCCTTCGTGGCCTGAATTGTGGTATGCTCTTACCAGCTCATTTTGACGCTCTGAACACGTAATTTACTACAGGACGTCGTGATAACGCGTCAAAAATGACCATTTTATTTTAACGTACTAACTGCGGAGTATACTCGAACGGTTCAATTTCGCTTAGCCATCTTACCAACTCGTTTTTGTGAGCGCTCATTTTTCGTGCCCAAGCAATACTCGCGTTATCAGTATGCCAAGTAAAGTGACGGCCCAACAAGTAAAACCTGTATTTTTCGACGGCATACTGGAAACTAAGAAGTTCCTTTTCTCGGATGAACAGATTCTGTTCGACATTTCTCAAGCATTTCGAAAAATATTCCATAGGTCGCAAGCAACTGTTATCGTGGATGTGTTTACTCCCATTGAAGCTACAAAAATACAAACAACCCCCAATGGATTTATCGCTTGCACAGATTCAGCCTCGTCTGTCCATATAAATTTCCGCCCTTTCAAATTTCTATATGTTTCGCAATCGCAGCAAAATTTGAAATGTACGATCGGTGGTAACTCGTCATACCAAATAACCACCTTACATCATCAGCCGTACTTGGATGGCATGTTTCTTATCGCCGATACTTTACTTTCCAGTGGTCGTACAACACCATCAGAAATTCTGTAACCCGCAAATTCAATAGTCGTTTTTAAAGCAAATACCCTTTTGCTTTTATTTTCAAGCCGTTTTTGGACAACCAAACCAATAACAATTCCCAGTTGTCGAGTGTTTCATCATAAGTACGTTCGTGGCTCAGACTATCGTCTAAGTAAACAATTAAACGCTCTGGATCGATTCCACGAACGATCATGTCCATCACACGTTGAAAACAACTTGGACCATTTTTGGGACCTATGGGCATCCCAGAAAACGTAAACTGTCCCCGATGTGTTGTTACAGCAAGTTTTGTTTTCGCTTCAGGAGTACAGGCAATTAGATGAAATCCTGACATTAAATCAGCTCAGATAAATATTTTTGAACTTGCCAAACTGACTAAAGACTCCTTGATGTTTGGTAATGGGTACGCGTCAAAAACAGTTGCATCATTCAGCCGTCGATAATCCACCACCAGCATATAAGATCCATCCTTCTTTCTAACCTACAAGCACGGAGCTGACCATGGGCGTTATATTTCCTCCATTATTCCATCACGAAGGTGCTTGTCGATTATAACATCCATGTCCTTCCGAAGTCCGAAAGGAACATTGTATGGATGTGAGGCCACAGGCGCATGTTCTCCGGTGTTCACTTCGAATCGAGTAGCTTGTGTTAGCTCGAGTTGTTCACCATCGAACGCAAATACATGTCGATATTTTGGAACAATCCGTACGTAATTATCGTGAATATGAGCGTCTTTGTCGATATTCATCTCGTTAATAATTTCCTTTAATCTGGGATCGTCATTGGGAGTTGTTATGGCATTAGCGTTACCACCAATAAGCTTGCCTTGCTCTTGTATGTCTTTATCATGGACCTGGATCAGTTCAGAGATTGGACTTCCAGATAATATTATACGTTCCTCACTGCTATAATTAAGGACAGGAACGAAGACGTTGTTGCCACCACCGATCCTATTCAGGGCGGTTCGAGTTCGTAAAGTGTTTGTTGGCAAGGTTTGACGAGATAAATAATCACAAATTGCTGCGCCGGCAGGTGTCCTGATTTTTATTACAACTTCCGACATAAGTGGCATATGTACTTCATCGCCGGTTCTTAGTTGGTATCGTTTCGGAATAAATTGATCAAATACTGGTTTCATAACGCTAATCGTCTTTTCGGTATTTGATAAAATGCTTGCCGGAATTCGGACATTGTTAATATTCATGTACTTTTGTTTTTTGTTTATCCCCAAATCGTTGGATCCTAAGACTGTTGCATTTTTTGATAAGAGAACCAAGTTGGATGTTCGTTACTTTGGAGCCCACCATGTCAATTAATGACCCATTATAAGCTTGAAATCGCGTGGTGATAGGCTGTATTTGTATCTTGTTGGGTATAAATCTTTTCGGTACTGTTGCGATTTGGGAGCCAGGGTAAACCAGGAATTGAAGTTTGTTTCCATATATGATACCGTCCATTATTATTCTTGGGACAAAATGTGATCGAATATTATTTAAATGCAGTGCGGGGATATTGGCAGATATCCCCACAACTAGTTTTTTGGTTGAGTATCACCATGGAACTTGTTAGACATTTGAGTATGTCCAGTCTTGAAACATTGATGGCAAGTAAATTTCGTATTTGGATCGATTTTAATACGACAATCCTTTTCAAGATGACCACGAAAGCCACAATAATAACACTGACCAACGTTTCCAATTCGCCGTCGACCACCACGAGCGCTACGTCCGCCACGGTAATTATCAAGTTTGTTATTGATTTGCATCACATGTGCAATTTGTTCATTTTGAATATTCAGCTCATGCGTGATATTTATAAGGTCAACCTCAGAAGTCGATTTGGACATATCATCGATCCTCTTATGCATTGCTTGCAATTGTAATAGTACATCTCACGGAACCAGTTCTACATCAGCAAGACGCTGATGTTGTACCGCATTGACCTTTGGCTTGTAAATGTGTTTACATTTATCGTCCAATAATTTTGCGTCATCATCGACTGAAACTCCAGGTTTACCATGAACCAAAATAAAGTCCTTTTCGTCCAGTGATAATAATGTACGAAACTTGTCGGCGGCAAGATACTCTTTGATTTTTATATCCACAGTCATTTTTGCGGCTACATTACGCAGACCCTGCAATAGCACAGTAAATTGCTCTGAATTTTCTACCCGGCGCACCATATTATCGAATTTTCTCTTCAACTGTTCATTAACAGTGTCGGTGTCTGGCGTGCCAATAATATTTTCAAGTTCGGTAATGAGAACGTCTGGGTATGTCTTTGTTTACTCGTCATCAAATTGTTCCTGAAATTCCAATTTCAGATACGAGATAATTATTCTGACCTTCGCCCGCTTGATTTGCTTTTTCAACATAGAAGCCTTTGGATCATCATCAACATCGAGTCGGACCATTCCCCTTTCAATTTTATGAATCTAGCCGGTGAAATGCTTTGGTCGATGATTGGTTCGCCGTGTTGACATCGTTCGATTCGTGTTACGTGTATCAACTTGTCAAAGGAATCGGTCATCGTAACTGAACCTTATAGCAACAAATGTTTAATTGAATTATAATTAAACCTTTTGATCGCACCGTTTAATACTGCAGGTGGCTACCTACAGTGAATATACGGTGACCCGGTAGGGACTTGGGACGCGGATAATAATAGTTTTCTCTCGTCGTCGTCACCATTGTTACCGTAATGCACTGCTGCAATCTCACTGCTCTGTATTCATAACATAATCTTTAAAACGCTGAATTTATTAGCTAATAACTTAAAATATTTGCAACGTAAGAAGCGACTGATTTGATTTTGGGTTAGCAGTTTTGGTTAGCAAATGGTCACCGGTGATTGGTTAACAGAATCAAACAAGAATATTATATTTCGTACTAGACCAGAAAAAACAATTTGAGTCGCACTAATTGATTTTTGAGCAAATACGAATATTATATCTCATTCTAGACAATGCACAATTTGAGTCGCAATGTTTTCGGTCTGAGCACCGCAGCGCATACGTTACATACAAATTTCCAAAAAGTGACAAAATCACGAATTTTTCACTACTGTAAAAACCCGGACGCAGAAATCCGGCCAAATGAAATATATAGGTCCCAACGTGTGTTGGGACCTATATTTATGAAAAAAACCCTATATTTATGTCTATTTTGGCAATGTGACGTTTGAGGTCCATAGCTTTAAAGGAAATAATTGATCATTCCTGTTTGGAAAAGAGGACATTTTGCCTAATTTAGAAAAAGTACCCGGTCACGACCAAAAAAGAGGACATGTCCGGGTAAAAGAGGACAGATGGTCACCCTAGCGTCATACCTATTAGCAACTCAATAAAAACGTGCCCAATCACAACTATTTTAGTCTGCTTAAGTTTTGTTGTGAAAGCTAGTACTAAATTATGACAGATCGGTAAGTCAAACCAGGGACCTTCAGATTTGCCACGACAGTTCTGTCTTAACCCCACACCGCACAACATTTTTTTCGGCGCACCGCACATGTGACACGTCAAGTACCACAAACACTTTTATCAATAACTCAGCTCACAGCTGATCAATTTCGAAGCTGATTTTTTTAATTAAAACTTAAAAGACACCGCTATGAAATAAGTCATTAATCAGCATTCTACACTAAGTTCTCGTTTGTAAGAAAACAGTTTGATTTGACCTTACTTGATTTTCAGTTTCAGAACACTTATGAACTGTTTAAAAAACATTATTTGAAAAAAATGCTAAGTGCCAAATAAATGTCACCGTTATTTTCTTATTGCACTTGCCAAAGGGTTTCTAAGGAAAAAACCTATTCCTGAACCACCAATTACTAAACCATGGACTCGCATTTCCCTAAAACGAGCTCAAGACTGTATTTCATGCCCTTCTCGAAGACAAGGCGAAAAACGATCTCGTATTTCATGCCAATATTTCCCTTCTCGTATTTGCACAAGTACTGTAAGAAATACTTGTGCATATGGAGTACACCAAATCTGTAACTCTAACCGGTAAAATACAGTAGCGTTGACATCTAATATGGTTTAATAATTTTCTCGTACACCACTCTAAACCTAAACGCAGAAAAACTCTATCATACCCCTAAATCTCGTTCACAAGTTGTTTCCACTTTACATAGTGGGAGGGCGCTTTTGATTGTGAGTTTTAATTTCTGAATAACAATCCAAAGACAATTTTACAGGGAAATGCGTAGTAAAAAGGTGGAGCACTTTCACGTGTAGCTTACATTTTTTGAAGATATTTGGATACTCAACTTCATTCCGTACCGTAGTAACATGTGACTCCGCACACCGAAAAATAAACTTTCGTTTTTTAGTATCATTTCCGGTGACGATCGTCGTGGATACCTCTATTATAAGAAAACTACTTGTAAAATAATATAAATCAACTCTTCAATAAAGCACCCCTGTCTAAAGTGCCCCCCCCCCTAATGGGTCTAGAGTGCAAGAGATCGGTTAACGAATCTGTTTTCAGAATGTCCAAAATTACACGCCTCCTTTCAGTTAACCCCCTCTAAAGACAAAACGCGAGTCGAATATAGTTGATTTTGACCGCCCTGAAATATATTTTTCACAGTTGTTTCGAGTCGATTTTTTAGTGAACCTACCTTGCGATCTTGGCATGTTTCCTAAATCATAATAAAGTCCAGAAGTGAAAATTTTGTGATTTTGTAACTTGTTGGAAATTCCATTTAAGTTTAAAATGTCATTTCCTGAACTATGTGGGATTGTCTCGAAAGTGGGCTTATTCGACGCGTCATGAAGACCTTTTTGAAAATGTGTACTTTTTTAGGTCATGACGCATCGAATAAGCCGACTTTGGAACCAATCCGACATACTTCACGAAATGACGTTTCCCACCACTTCCCACATAACCGGTGTATGAGAAATTCTATTACATTACGAAAAGTGCGTACTATTGATTCTTCTCAAGTTATGGTAATTTAAGACTTCACAATAGGGATTTTTGGGGGTTAACTAAACGAGGGCGTATAATTTTGGGCATTCTGAAAACAGATTCGGAACCTCAAGGAAAAACTATATCAGACCCACTCGGTCTTGTTACACGTTATTAAGAACTACTCGAAACACTCAAGTATGCGGAAAATTGACAGTAAAGAATTTTATGAAAAAAAAAACAGTCCAGTTAACGATATTACATCAGTAGGATTATTGACAAATTCAGTTTATTTACAAAAGTTCAATAAATAATACTTTGAGAAATGGTTTTGCTTCGCTCGGAATATTTATCAATAATAATTAAATACTGGTAGAAATCCTGGACCAATTACAACGTTTACGCTGTTTCCAGACTTTCCGAAGTGTCAGTAATCTCTGCCATCACGATTTTGCAAGACATTCTATACAAATAATTATAGGTAATCGGGGAAGTTAAATAGTTTTATGAAAATAACTGAAATACAAAAATATAAATAAGTACGCACATTTTTGACTTGGAATACTAGCAAGTGTGATGTTAACTTGGTGGGACACCGAATAAATATCTCGATCCCCGGATACTTCCCCTAACTTGGACGGTCACAGAATTTCTTATAAATTATTTAGGGGTCTTACCTCAAATATACAGGAGTTGAAAGTCTGTTTTAAGACTTTCTATCAGATTTTATTTTTATCACTACGGTAGTTGTGAATTCCTGTCGACAACCACGTAGCCGTAGGACATACATGTTCTTAAGGGGTATCTTAGTTTATTATATAGGTATTGTATAATACAATGGATTTTCCAGGTCTGAAATCTGTAACAATAATATATTACAATTATGATAGTTGAATTATCAAAATTTAGCATAGAAAATTCCTTATGGGTTTGACCAGAAAACGCCAGCGATGACGTGTGAAAACATTTAAATGTTGATCCGTAGTCATTGTGTCATTCCGAACAAACTCCAAATGTTTTGGCACTTGGGCTCGGAGCGTTTTGGCACTTGGGCACATTTGTGGCATTTGCTGAAAATCTATTTAACAAACTGGGCACTTATCTGCACCACGTGTTAAAGAGTGTTGGATAAACAATCAGTATGAAGACGATTAACCCGACAATATAATGTGATAGCCGAGTGTTAGACTGTTACTACAGATAACGTATACAAATGTTACACAAAATTATTCCTTTATAAGGCAAACAAATATTTAAAACTTATCTACTTTATTTATGCGTGCCATACCCAAAATAATTCCAGAACATGTTTATAAAGCATGTGGCTGATCACTTTCAGTTTTCGAGTTCTAATTCCCGACCGTAAATAACCAGAAGTTCACTTATTAAACGTTACCCGTGGGTATTGTATTCTCAAGATGCTAGTGTGCGGTTTCAGAGTTAAAATTGGCAAAAGTAGAGTTGCGCCCATTCTGGACCGAGAATGACCCGCCAAGTTAACTATAATTGATTTAAATCTTGATTACATATAATGGCTGTGTAAGCGTCAGCGTTTAATCTTATTTTTCTCCCTCAGTAACTTATTTTGTTTGTCAAGCATTTCTTCCATGTAGTCCGCCCGTCTTTGCGCTTGTTGGGCTACTTCAGTTGTTCGCGAAATTTCTTCATTTCGTTGTCTGAGGGCGCTCTGGACACGTTCATTTAGAGCATTGAGTTCATCCTCACGAGACCTGAATAACTATTAGAAACAAAGCCCTTAGGATTCCGTAAGTCTAAGGCTGTGTTATTATTGATGGTTTTTGTTCATGAAGCTGGGCACATATATATATATATAAATAAATTTGTATAAACTATTATTTACGATCATTTTGGACCTGAGCTCACCAAACTAAATCGTGCTAGATTAACTAGGCACCTGGACATTCAAAAAAAGTATCCAAAACATACTGCGATTATTTCCTTTAAAACTATGGACCTCGACAGTCACATGACCAAAATCGATACCCTTGACTTCGACCTCCCCCTAGTATACCACTAATTGCATTCGTTTTAAGTCAAATTTTCAGTGAACATACATTGGGACCATTAGACACCATTAGACACCTATAACAAGGTCACGTGTTATGGTCACAATATTTCACTTTTTAAAATTACCATAACTTGAGCAGAATCAATTAATTGTCTCATAGACCTGTTATATGTAGTTAAGTTAAAAATATGACTTCGTGAAGTATGTCGGATTGGCTCGAAATTGGGCTCATTCGACACGTCATCACACCGGCTTCACTTCTTCTCAGAGGACCGACTCCGAATTCTTAACACGTGACCCAGTTATAGGCCAAGAATGGTACAAATTTTCAAAAAGTCACAAAATAACCAATTTTTCATTGCTGCAAAAATCCAACCGCAAAAACCCGGCCAAGTTCCCAATGTATGTTCACTAAAAATTTGACCCAAAACAGATGCAATTAGTGATATACTAGGGGGGGGTCGAAGTCAAGTGTATCGATTTTGGCCATGTGAATTTCGATGTACATAACTTTAAAGGATCTGGTACGATTTAGTTTGGTGAGCTGCCATGCCCCCATGAGCTAAAATTAACGGTTTTATAAAAAAGGTCGTTTTCGCGTTTATGGAGTTTTTAGGGGATAACTGTACGAAGATTCGGAACCGCAATGAAAAACTATCAGTCCTACTAATTCCCATTAACCGACCTCTTGCTCTCTAGACCCTGGGGTGCACTCTAGATACATGTGCTAGAGTAAAGGAACGTCTAGGTTATAATGCCCAAATAAAATTGTTAATGCTGTGTGTTATCCGGATACGCCTCTGTATTTGCTACCTATGAAGCCGACCTAGCCCGAAACCTAGTTCTGCACCTAAAGACGGGCGTAATTTTGTGCAATAACTAGCATCAGTAGTGTACTCTGGGTGAAAATTACACAATTTTATTTACTTTTGGTAAGATCTCCGATCCAAAAATGGTACAATTGAGAGGTAGACAAGACCAGCTTCTGTACATCTTCTTTTAAACGTCAGAGAAATATACGGAATTTCCAGTAATATTAAGTCGAATTCAGATTAGAACCCTAAATACTCTGAGATATATAACTCTAAATCGCTTGATTTTAAATCTTTAAGGTCGGTCTTATTCCCAATTCAACAACACTTTAACTTTCCGAGTGAACGCTTCACCGATAAACTAGGGTACGGCCGACACCTCAACCAAGTGTTCCACAGAAAATATTGTTTTTTCAATTTTTAGGTTCACCTAAAATAAACGGTATAAAATTCTAGGAGCGTTAACACAGCTGTCTTAACGCTCATCTAAAAAATAATCGAAAATACTTCGAAAACATTGTCATTCTGCGGCAACGAGTGTTTGCTAAGCTACATTGACCGCTCTACGAGAAACTCAATTTTATAGCGATTGGCGGCACCATGGTGTCTTTAACCGTACTGTACCGATAGAATTAAATCTACTGTTTATTACATTTTCTTAAACGGCATAAAAATCAAGTTTTTTCTATTAAAAAGAACGCTGTTGCTGGTTAACGTACCATATCGGGCGTGGCCAAATTGTTATTACGACAATCGACCACAGCGGCTTGAATTCTGACTGAAATATTGAAAATTAATTTGGCTGGAATCACGGGTAAATTTCCTTAAATTATAACTTCTGGGGACTAAGCATCAAAAACTGTGGCCAGTATGTTCTCCAAAGTTTGCGCTCCAGTTTTTTACAAGAGAGTTAAATTGTAAAAAGGTGAAGGTTCTGCTAAAAATCTTCACGGGCACCAACTTGGTGTGATTCAATATAATGAATTCCCGGTGTTTAGCTGACCCTTCGTTGCGGTACTGCAAAAAATACGACGTCCAATTTTGATGGAGTGAGGTCAATCAAACATTCAACTACCGCTAAAAAGAGGGTCTCCGGTGAAAATGGTGTTCCTAGTTGCCCGAGAGATATCACTAAACATCTGTGTAAAATGTTTAAGTTATTGGGGAAAACAATCTATGAAGGGCGAATAATCCCCTAGTACGAATAGGGCTAAGGTACAGTGGAATAATATTCAGGGTAATTTAAGTAAATTAATCAATTTTAGGATAAGATAGAAGTTAATAAAATTGGGTAATAGGTATGCCAACAATATTACAGATGTGTCAAAACTGCCCCCCGTCTAATAGAGTTTATAGGCGTCGTACAGTTAACCGCCTCTAAAGACAAAACGTGAAAAAGACCTTTTTTTGAAAAAAAAAACATTACTTTTAACTCGTGGTGGCATGGTAGAATTATCGAAACCATACGACGATTATTTCCTTTAAAGCTATGGACCTCGAAAATCAGATTGTCGAAATAGACAAATTGATTTTTACTGTCTGGAAATGCAGTTTTAACGCAGTTGTTTCGAGTCGAATTTTTAGTGAACATACTTTGGGATCTTGGCATAGTTTCTGTATCATACTAAATCGAAAAGTTAAAACTTCGTGCTGTTCTCACTTGTTGAAAATTTGTATTATAAAGTTTCAATTTTTGGGCTATAACTAGGTCATGTGTTACGAATTCGGGGTCGGTTATCTGAGAAGATTTGAAGCTGGAGCCATGACGCGTCGAATAAGCCAACTTTTGAGCCAATCGTACATACTTCCCGAAATCACATTTTTGACTTCTAGTGGCTATAACTACATAACGGTTTACGAAATGTAGCTGCCATCCATGCGCGTCCAATGAGAGCAATTTCAGGGGAAATCAGACACTTTAAAAATATGAAATGTTATAATTGCCATAAAATTTCGCAATATTTAAAAGTGTCCGATTACCCCCAAAATTGGTCTCGTTCGACGAGCACGGTTGGCAGCTACACTTCTTCTCATGTGGTAGATCCCGAATTCGTCAAAAATGTGATTTCGGGACGTATGTCCGATTAGCTCGAAGGTGGGCTTATTCGATGCGCCATGCCTTCAGCTTCAATTATGCTCAAAGAACCGACCACGAATTCGTAACACGTGACCTAGTTATAGCCCAAAAATGGAATTCTTAAAGTACAAATTTTTCACTTTTCGATTTGGTATGATACAGTAACCATGCCAAGATGTTTACTAAAAATTAAATTCGAAACAACTACTTTAAACCCATTTCGACAAGGTAGCCTTCGAGGTCAGCTTTAAAAGAAATAATCGTAGTATGTTTTGGATACTTCTATTAGATTCCCAGGGACCTGATTAATTTATCAGGAGTTAGTTCGGTGAGCTAATTTCGGATAGTCTGAGAACAGATTCTGAACAGCAAGGAAAAACTCTATCAGACTCACTTAGTCTCGTTAACCGATAAGTTGCTACCTGAACCCCCTAGGGGGGGGGGAAGTTTTGACATAGTTCTGATAACTATCAAACCTTTTTAATAGTAAATATTCCGACTTGTGACTTGCTGCAGCTTCTCCCATTTTTACTTTGGACTCTTCGAGGTCTCGTTCGGCTTTCGCAATACGATCTGCGAATTCCTCCCGAATTACATCCGAAACTCGTTCTCTTCATAATGGTATAGAAATAATAGTTCTAGGATTGCACGAAAATACCTTTCTGACAGAAGTTTATGGAGCCTCTGATCTTTCTCGCTTAATTCATCAGTAAGTAAGTTGGTCTTATGCTGTTCGGAAATGAGCTCTTCGGTCATATGATTAGTTTTAATTTTGGCTTCAGAATATTTTTTCTGCATCTCAGCCTCACTTCGTTCGGCCACATCAATTTCATTTTGCATTTTCTCCTGAATCCGGTGGATTTTATGCTTGGTCCCTTCCTCTGCATGGGTGCGAACAGATTCCATTTCCTTTTCTAGAAAATGTTACTTTTTACGAAACTTCGAAATATATTTAAATCTTACCAATTCTATCGACTGCTCGCTCTATTTCATTGTCTCGTTCTACCTTTACTTGTTCTCGTAACTCCTCGTTTAACGTGGCAAGTCTTCCCCGGTTGTCATTTTCTAGCGCAACTGTAATTTTTTGAATCTTCTGCTCAAAGGCTTCTTTCTCAATTTTAATCTCGAGCGCGGTCTTTTCACCAACATCGTTATATTTGAGTTGCCATTCGGTGTTTAAAGATTTAATATTTTCGGCATGCCGCGCTGACTTTGGTGATACTATGTTTATTATTTCATAAGTTAATTTTCGAGCACAGAATGCTACAATAGTCTCGCAAAGTTACCGTTGTTATCTAAGGGTATGGACGTCTTAATTGAGCCAATAAGCTTCTGGCCAAGTTTGGGAATTTTCCACGAGTAATTCGCTTGCGTAAGTCGTCTTGAGTTCGAGCGATAGCGGGCCCGAGCTTTTTATTAGTAAAATTCCGATTTTTTGGATGTTTATAAAAGTTTAGCAAACAGTAAATTTCACGCTATCCGTACACTACCGCCCTGTATGGTAATACAATTCCCACGGATCAAGGATAAATATAATTATATCAATGAAAGACCTCATGATTTTGAGAGAACTTACGTCCCAAAATTATAACCGGAAGTAAACCTAAAACTGAAAAATCCATCGAAAACTTGACCCGGGTATCGACCAGCTATTTCTAATCCGACAGTGAAAACTTATGTCCTCCCAGAAAATTGATTTAGCCGTTTACGAATTTCTTCAGATGAATTGTTTTAGTCTATATCGAGTTTCTAGACTTTACTCTCCTCACCAATTGACGAAACAGAGAATATGAGGGTATCCCATAATAATGTTATTGATAATATAGTATTAGCTTAATGTATATGAAATTATTATTTTTTCTTATTGATTTATTTGTCACTTTTTTTTTATGCTGGACGGGCTTTTTGAGATGAATATTAAGTTTGTCATTCTGAAATTTTACTAGTTTTGATTTGTAAACTTGGAATAGGGGAAGTTTTCCCAGATTTGTTTATTATAGAACAATTTCAATAGAATCAATTGAGTCAGTTAATTGTCGTGATGAGCGCTAGTACTTTCTATTCAAATTATATTGCGAATATTTCGGGAGAACCTTCGATAGAAATTACAATCAGAAATGAATCTAAAAATGAAATATCCGAGAATTTACGTCCAAACGCTATGAATTTAACAATTCGAAATTCTTCGAAATTCGAAACTTATTATGTTAATTTGAAGTCCCCCTTTTGCTGAATTGAGAATAAAGGTATGGACGTATTTAAAAGAAACTCGTATTGATGAGCCTGTAGGGTTGCTACTAATGATGACAAAAATTTCAGTATTTTTTTCTGTTTATAAGATATTGCAGAAAGGCTTAATTATTTTTGAATAAATTGTTAAAATTCACATGTGCAAAGTCCATTCAGCAAGTGACTTTGACGTTGACACATGTGTAGCAATGACAATGGCCGTAGAAATTAAAGCTGTCGCAACGTATAAGCTGTGTATTTCCGATTACCCTTAGTTTAAACAGACAAGACGAGACTCGTACACAAAATCTACAGTTCTCGAGATGTATATTGTTAGCGATATCTCCGACAACGGTCGAGAACTAAAATTAATCTCCAGAATTATAAAATTTTTGTATAATCCGATTTTTACTCGTTTTATCTAATAAACTTTGCCACAGAGTTCGTTCCAATCAAGTTGCTTTTACCCTATAGCTTGCATTTTCAAAAACTTTTATTGGTGAATTCTTTTCTAAAAATACAGAATTTTTATCCAGTTTCGATGCATTTTCCGGTACAAAAATCGTTGCAAAAATGAGGTAATTGAGAAGCGGGCTTTCCACTTTCCAAGGGCACTTTCTAAGAGCTTTGCATTTTGTTTTAAATATCAGAGAAATATACGTAATTTTTATCATCATTACTATTAGGTCTAATCCAGATCAAAGACCCTAAATACGTATATTTACGGATACGCTAGGCAACTATTTATGTGTATGGGTTAGCAGGGTGGGTAACTGTAACATCGTAGTCTGTTTGAGTTGCTTTGTTATGTGTTCTAAATATTAAATGCAATGTTACTCTTATTCTGAGAATCAAAGTAAAGGGCAAATATTAAATCTCGAGATTGAAACCAGAATTAATGACATTTCTTCTTATGAAATTTGTAAACGATTAAATCAACTATCCGAGCGAGTACCTCGCGCTAACAGGCTTGTTTTCTTTATCAGCTAAACTACTTTCCCGCCCGATATCTTGACAAAGTTTTTGATGAAAAATTACATATTTTCCATTTTTACGTTCACTATGATCAAAATTGCCCTAAAATAAGCGCCATAAGAATGTAGGCTGAAATGCTGCTCCACGTTTTCCTATCTAAGACACAGCTGCCCTAAGTTTTTTAAGGTACGTTACTACTAGAGATATTCACAATTTGCGGTTTTAGCTGACACTTCAGACTATTTTCCCGCATTGAATTCTGCAGAAGTCTATCACCGGTAATTTTGTTTTAATAAATTAAAAATCTGTTTGTCATACAGATAGTTTACACGCTATTTGGCATCCGAAGCGATCATTTGTAAATCTAGGAAAATACTGTTTTTATTTTTTAATTCGAGACAAATTCTAGGGTATATTTAATAAGTAGAATCATAAAATTTTACTTGTAAATACTAGTTTAATGTCGTTCTCTCACAAATGTGTGTCAACGTCAGAACTTGGCACAAATAGTATTATATATTGAACACCATGTCGCCCATGTGTCAAAACGACCCTCCCTACGCCTTCAAGTGGGAAGTTATCGGTCAACGAGACTTAGTGAGTCTGACAGAGTCTTTTCATGCGGTTCCGAATCTGTTCTCAGAATGTCCAAAATTACACGAAGTCGTACAGTTAACGCCCTTAAAGGCAGAACGTGGAAAACATTAATTTTAACTCATGGGGGCATGGCAGCTCACCATTCTAAATCGTGCTACTTAATTAGGCCCCTGGGCATCCAATAAAAGTATCGAAAAGATACTGAGATTATTTATTTTAAAGCTATGGACCTCGAAACCCACATTGTCGAATTTAGTCCTGTATTTTAGATTTTTACGCACTTTTTTCGAGTCGAATTTTTAGTGAACAATTTTATGATTTTGGCATGTTTTCTAAATCATAAGCCGTGATTGTCACTGTTTGAAAATTTGTAATACCAGTTTTGGGCTATAACTAGGTCACGTGTTAAGAATTAGGGGTCGGAGTCATGTTTCGAACAAGACCACTTTCGAGTCAATCGGATATACTTCCCGAAATGACATTTTTTTACTTAACCAGTGGAGACCCCCCTTAGGGACATATGTCCCCTACCACCTCAAAAACGCACTTCTTTCGCAGATATCTGGAGAACAAATGGATGGATCTGCTTCAAATTTTAACAGATTGGAGGGATTTCAAATACCCTTTCAAATAGTGCCGATGAAAACCGTTCAGTATAACTAATTTTGTGACAACTGGCATTATCTCAGCGGTCGGACCTGTATTTCAATCCAAATTTTGTAAGTGTTTTGCCTTTGTATAATTCTCATGACATACAAAACATGGCGGTCTTATCATCTTCAGAACATTTTGTATTGAATATACACTGGAGTTTTTTGAAGAAATCAAACGGTTTACTAATTACAGAACCAAGAGTTTTTAATTTATTATTTTTCTCTGGGTATCCATATTGCCATACAAAAAAAATAATGGTTCCAATTATAAATCCAAGTATTTTAACCCCAATAACTCAGCTTTATTTTATTAATGTTCTTTGGGTATCCTTGTTGTCACCGAAAACAAAATATATTGATTTTTAGTATTTTTTATTGGTTTTAAGGTGTAGCTGTGTCTAAATTAGAGAGAGATAGTGCTAGGAAGAGAGCGAGCACATTTTTTATAAAGCAGACAGCTATTCTCATCTTTATTTCATTCTATCAGGAAAAATTGGGAAACTATAGGGAAACTTGTTTTTTTCAAAAATGTATCTTCCGTTTCGACATAAAACCCTATCTCTATAATTGGCTCACTTGCACTTTCTAAATAAACCCCAATTTCTTCAGAATCTTCGAAAATGATTTCGTGTCTCTCTATAACATTTTCCATGCAGCTGGGGGCATATAAAAATATAATTATGGGAACCTTAGCCATATCGCTCAAAATCGGAGAATTGGCGAAATATCAGAGAACTAAAAATCGATAATTATTGATTTACATGTTAAACTAGGAAAATATAGAGACTACAAGAGACTTACGATGAATAAAATCGAAACCTTATGAATCACTTGCGAATATTCAGTAAAAATACTAATAGTACATATCTGTTATTAAGCTAGGTACGCTGAATTTTTTTGAATTTCTAGGCATATTATTTGACCGAGAAAATATTATTTGAATGAAATTTCGCGTTAAAACTTTTATATTATGGGCGTGTTTGTAA